>JAJPUD010000412.1:0-71887 GCA_023553655.1 Myrmecobius fasciatus
CCCGTGTGTCCAAACTGAGCAGAGACAGGGAGAGAAGGGCTGTAGGGATTTAAAATACAAATTTGAAAGCTGTCCACTCTTTTTTTGCTTCAGAAAAGCACTGGTCTTGGATTCAGGAGAACTTGGGTTGAAATCCTGACTCAGATACTTACTAACTGTGTGATGCTTTATCTCTCTGGGTCTCAGTTTCCTCATGTGTAAAATAAAAAATTTGATCTAAGGTGGCTCCTATTAGGTGGCTCCGAGATCTAAATCTGTTCTCCCACCCTATGATTTCCTAACCTGGTCCAGCACTTTGGGGAAAAGGAGGAGAAATCTTGAAGAGACAAAAGGGGTTGGATTAGATGGAAGCCTAGAAATAAGTCAGTCAACAAGTATTTATTAATTGCCTACTATGTGTCAGAACAGTTCATGGTCTCGAGGAGTTCTTAGTCAAATGAGAGAGACAATATGAAAATGATTGTTTGCAAGTCATTTTTCAGTCATGTCTGACTCTTCATGACCCCTTTTAGGGTTTTTTGGCAGAGATAGTGGAGTGATTTGTCATTTCCTTCTCCAAATCATTTTACAGATGAGGAAACTGAGGCAGACAGGTTAATTGATTTGCCCAGAGTCCCAGAGCTAAAAAGTAAGCTTAAAGGAGATCATGAAGTATCAGAGACCACCACGCAATTAAAAAAAATAGCATTTACTGCCCAGGGCTGTTGTGATGATCAAAAGAGATGATATTTGTAAAAGCATTTAGCACTTGGCCCAGTACAGAGTTAATCCCTACATAAAATGTTGGCTGTTACTAAAAGAGTGGGCTCCTCCTTAATGGACCAAAGGCTGGATGACCATTTTTCAGGTGCTTTGTTGTAAGGTGATAACTTTTCCTGGAATGAGTTGGACCACTTGGTACTTCCTTTGTACCTTTCAACTCTCAGATTCTGTGATTTGAAGCTGTTTTGGTTAGCCCTGGGGTGACTAGCCTTTTTGTGTGACAATCAAGCATATATAAAGCCCCTACTATGTGCCTATTCCAGCACATAGTAGGAGAGGTTTATAAATATTATATCACCAATCATCACAACAGCTCTAGGAAGTAAATGCTATTATGATTCCCATTTTATTGCTGAGGAAATTGAGACAGAAATTGATTGACTGGCTTGGCCGCATAGTCTGAGTGTCTGAGGATGGATTTGAACTCACAAAGATGACTCTTCCTGACTCAAGTCCAGAGCTTATTCATTGTGTCACCAGCTCTCTAGGAGAAAACTGAGGTCCCAACAGGAAGCAGTGACAGACCTAGAATAATATAAGAAAAACTAAATTTTAAGTAGCACTTTAGAAGCATAAAATACCTTGCATACAAATGTGTCAAAGTCTTATGATTTTATCCCTGAGAAAATCTCCTCTGCAATCCTTACAGTCTTTTTTGGAGAGTTGCTTGAGGCTTAGAAAGACAAATTGACTTGTTCAGAGTCACTCTGAGGCTGGATTTGAACTCACAAAGATGAATCTTCCTGACTTCAAGCTCAGTGCTCTATCCCCTGTGCCACCTAGCTGCACTACCATTATTATTATCATCAGTCATATGGATAGCACTGATCTCCCAGGGTGCCTCAGGATTGGGTACTACTTCCTACCAATGATACACAGAGGATGCAACAGAGAATGAAGGATATTCATGAGAGGGCCCATATGCTCCACTGCTCTCCTTGAGATAAGGACCCCACACAAGCTGCTTTATCTAATTCTTAGAATGGGAGTTCTTGACTTTTTTTGAATTATGGACCCCCATGGCAGTCTAGTGAAGGCTTTGGACCTCTTCTCAGAATAATGTTTTTAAATAATTGAAGGAAATGTTAAATTTCAGTTAAGAAGGAAGGAAACAAGTATTTATTAAACTTTTACAATGTGCCAGCCACTATGCTAAGTGCCTTACAAATATCTCATTTGATCCTCACACCTATCTGGGGATGTAGGTGCTATTTTTCTTCCCATTTTACAGTTGAGGAAATTCAGGCAAACAAATGAAGGGACTTGCCTAGTAAGACTAGTGAGACTGTATTTGAATTCAGATCTTCCTGACTCCAAGCCTAGTGCTCTATCCATTAGGCCACTTAGTTGAAAATAAAGATGTAATCCCCTCCCCCCAATCCAAGCTCATAGACTCATTGAAATCTATTTGTATGACATTTGGGAATTAGTGGATGTCAGATCAAGAGCAAATGCCTTAGAGCAACAGGATAAGGAATTTCCACAAGAACAGCCATTCTGTAGAAATCTGACCTGAGAGTCCTCCTTTGCTTCCATCCCTTGGAAATGAGAGGAACAACCTCATTGACCTCATTAAGCAATATTTGGAGATCTACCTGTTCCCAAATGGCTGAGCAACCCAAACAGAAGCCAGGTTCTTTCCAATTCTCAGTCCCAACAAATCTGTGATCTCATTGAAATGGGCATTCCCTTTCCATGATACAGCTCTTAAGCCACCCACACCTAGCCATCCTGGGCTACCCAAGCCCATAATCTTCGATAAACTGACTGCACAAGGATCATGGCAGGGGTCTTCCTTAGTTTCATCTAACAATAAACAACAGCAACAATGACAATAAAAGCTAGCAATTATATGTAATTTTAAAGTTTGCAAGGCACTTTACAAATAGTTCATTTGATCCTTACAACAAAACTGGGAAGTGGGTGCTATTATTATCCCCATTTTTACAGATGGAGAGAAGTGATTTTCGCAGGATTACACAGCTAATAAGTGAATGAGATGGGCAGCTAGGTGGCACAGGGGAGAGATCACTAGACTTGGAGTCAGAAAGACTCATCTTCATGAGTTCAAATCCAGCCTCAGATAATTACAAGACGTATGGCCCTGGGCATGTCACTTAACTCTGCCTCAGTTTCTTTATCTGTGAAATGAGCTGGAGAAAGAAATTGCAAACCCACTCCAGTTTCTCTGCCAAGAAAAATCCAAATTAGGGTCACAAAGAATTGAACACAACTAAAGTCACTCAATAACAAATAAATCACTTTTCCCCTTTCTTAACAATAACCCTGTGAAGTAGGTAATAAAAATATGATTGTACCCATCTTCAGATAATAAAAATGGGACACAAGAAAGCGCAAGTGAAACATTCACAGGTTGGCCAGATGTTTCAGATGGCAGGGTTAGGATGAGGGATCTTTTGACTCAATTTCCCGTTACTCCTCTGCCTCCTGCCCCCCCACTCTCCACTGGGGAGTACTATGAATTGGAGAGGGATGTTCTGGTGAATTCTTTCATTCTGGCAAAATTCTAACTGGAGAATGATTAAGAATAAGACCTGCTTTCAGGATTCCATGGCCTGTCAGCCCTAGGCTTGTAACTACCTTCAGGATGGAGGGGAGCTTAAAGGAAGAGAACAGGGCATTTTTTGTAGGAGGCAGCCCATGGGCACTGGCGTGGATCCCAAGCCTCCTCTCCCTTTAGGTGAGAAGTCTCCCTGGTCTGATGGGGGAATAGTTCCAGTGGTACCCTGTGTGAATGCTGGGTACTAGAGGGGCCAGCCCTGACTCTCCATCCATCCTCCTGAAAGACTGTCTTCCCCAACAAATGGAGGTTGATGTTTACTTCTAGTTGTCCAAGCTGCCTCCTCTTCATCACTTCCCCTTCCTCTCCCTTTATGGGGTGCCACGTGGGAAGCAGGTGGTACAAGGCAGGCTCTGTGATCTGCCAAGGCTCTGAGTGCTATGGGGTTGCCATGGTAACTAGGCCTGGTTTGGGGATGATGATGAGTTTGGGATTTGTTACTCTGGATTGGAGGGGAAGGGAACAGAAAAGGAAGAAAGAACTAAAGAGCTTCTAGCTGACTACTCTCTTTTCTTGTTCTGCTTGGCCCTGTTCTTCAATCATTTTGTTGAGTTAAACCCCTCCTGTGGCTGTAGCACAGCCCTGGGTCTGATCCCCTTCCCCCAGGATCTCTTCCAGGGGAGTTGGGAAGCCAGCATGCTAGGATTGGGGCGTTTGTAACCTAAATGGGGACAGGCCCCCCAGGGCTGCTTCAATGGCCTAAGAAGTCCTTGAAGCCTCTGGCTCTATCCCACACTGGGGCCCTGGAAAGGACAGAACCCCCTGCTGTGCCTAACCCAAGCTGATTAGGGGGTGAGTTATAAATAGGGACATCAACTCCATCTGAAGGGCAGATGGAAACACAGCAATCAGCTTAGCCTTCTAATTAGCAGTGATGATTTGGAGGATTTTCTTTGGCAAACAGAAGGAGGTTAGCTTGACTATTTAGAAAGGAGAAATCAGGCACAGGGACAAGACTAAGTCCATATCTTCCCCAAACTGGATTTGAATGGATTTTCCTCCCTTGCCTGGTTCTGTCTCTCTTACTTCTGCCAGCTGCTTGATCCCTTTAAGAAAAGGCTGGTAATCTTAGGGATCAAGGGCAGCCCAGCTTCATGCTGTCAGCAATATTCCCAAATATAGCTAACTAGATTACTATGTTTTGGGGAAATATTTTTTAAAATAAATTAAAAGGAGGCACCTAGGTGGTACAGCAGATAGAGCTCTGGCTCTAGAGTCAGGAGGACTTGTGTTCAAATCTAGCCTTAGTCATTTACTATCTGCATGGCCCCTTAGCAAGTCATTTAAATTAATTTGCCTCAGTTTCTTCATCTGTAAAATGAGCTGGAAAAGAAAATGGCAAACCACTCTAGAATTTTTGCCAAGAAACTCCATGAACAGCATGGGGTTACAAAGGGTCCACTACAACTAAATCTCTTGAGCAACAACAACAGCAAATGGAACCACTGGTTAAGGGGAACTTGTGCAAGATTCTGTGACCCATCTCATTCCCTATGGTAAGGGGCAAGATTGGTACCTCCTCTTGTCCATCCTTATTCCTTCCTTCAGGGGTGGCTTAGAACTTTGGAACTCAACTTTCCTTACCTATTATGCTCAGTTATCTAAGATAAGTTTCTTTTCTTCCCTTCTAATCCATTTCCTCTTTTCAGGGATCAACGTCTCAGCCAATCAGGATGAAGAGCTGGACCATGAGACATTCCAGATGCAAATTGACCGTGAGACCAAGAAGTGTATTTTCCATTCCAACACTGGGGATTACTGGACCCTGGTCACTCATGGGGGTATCCAGTCTATTGCCACACAAGTGTGAGCAGCCCCTCTACTCCTGGCTTTGCCCAGTCTCCCTTTCACCATTACCATCTCCATCAGATTAACCCACCACCACAATCATCATTACTGTTACTATCATCACACTCAGTGTGTATATAAACATCAGCATTCTCACCACCACCACCTCCTTTCTATCACCATCAGTCAATAAAGTCCAATAGCCACCATTTGCCAAGTATTGTGCTAGGTGCTGGGGATATGGAGGCAAATAAGGAACCATTTTTCTTTTCAAGAAGATTACATTGTCAGGGGGAAAAATCTATATATTTCCATGTGGATAGATAGATAGATGCATACAAATATAGTGTGTAAATTTGTGTATGTAAGGAAAACATAACAGAAAGTAGATATAAGATTTTTTTTTAGAAAGGGAAGCACTAGTAGCTGAAGTAATAGAGAATATGGAGCTTTAATTGAGGTGAAGAGAAAGATCATTCCAGGTGTGAGGGACAAACTGAGCAAAGACATGGGATGGAGTGTTAGGTGTAAGAAATAATAATAAGGTCAATTTGGTTGAGCAATGGGATAGGTAGAGGAAGGTCATGTGTATTATAAAAGGTAAGTTGGAGCTAGGTTGTGGAGAACTTTATTATTTTTTTGTATTTAAAATCTGTTTATATAAAAGCATTTAAGAAAAAAATTTCAAAATATTACAAGTGACCATATTTTCCTTTAAGTGGGAACAGTCTCATCTGCAATCATAAACAAATATTATAAACTTGACATATTTCATGGTTCTATTAATCCATACAGATTTAAAAACAATACTTTGCCATGGATGACTTTAAATGGACTTTGATCCTACTTATAATAAAGAGAAATGGGGGATAATTGAGTAAGGAGATGACATGGTCAGGCCTGCATTTTAGAAAAATTCTTTAAGTAGCCTGTGGAAAATAGATTGGAGAGATTTGTTATCCAGGTGATAGATAATGACACTCTGAAATAGGATGATACCAGTGTGAATAGAGAGAAAGAGACATGTGGGAGAAGTGCTGTGGAGGCAGGAACTACAACTTTTGTTAGGAATGGGGGGGGGTAAGAGTTTAGGTCAGCACCCAGGTTATGAACTCGAATGGACTCAAAGAACAATGATGTTCTCAACAGAAATAGGGAGGGGCAGGTTTTGGGGAAAAGACAATGAGTTCCACTTTTGGTTATGTTGGGTTTGGGATGCCTACAAGACACTACAGTTTGAAATGTCCAATAGACAGTTGGTGACATAAGATTCTCCTTCTCAAGAGGGACTAGGGTTGGATATATAGATATGGGAATTGTCTGAATAAAATTGACTAACCCATCAAGTGAAATAGTATAGAGAAAAAGGGCCCAGGACAGAAACTTGTGATATAGCCACAGTTAAGAAAGATATGCCATGGATGATGATCCAGCAAAGATGAAGGTGGAGTAATTAGACAAGTAGGAAGAGGACCAAGAGAGGACAGAATTACAAATACACAAAGGAGGGAGTATTCAGAAGGACAAGATGCTCAGCATTGTCATCTGCTGCAGAGAAGTCAAGGAGAAAGGTATGGAAAAAGCACCATCGACTTGACAATTAAGACATAGTCCATAATTTTGGAGAAAGTTTCAATTGAATGATGGGGGTAGAAACCATGAGAAGAAGTTGAGGCAACCTGAAAAAGACAGGAGAGATTCCAGATTATAACTTGAAGGTGATTTTTCTTCAGAATGTGAAAGATGTAGATGTATTTGTGGAACCATCAGATTTGGCAAGTGAGAAATGACTCATAACTTTAGAAAAAAAACAGTTGCAGGTAATTGATGACATCAGAAGCCAGGAAAAAAGTAAGGAGAGAGACAGACAGACAGACACGCAGAGAGAAAGAGAGAGAGAGAGAGAGAGAGAGAGAGAGAGAGAGAGAGAAGGAAGAGGAGGAGGAGGAGGAAGAGAAGAAGAAGAAAGAGGAAGAGGAAGAAGAAGAGGAAGAAGGAAGAAGAAGAAGAGATCTGGGATTATAACTTGAGAAGATGGTAGAGCCCATGAAACTTTTTCAGGATAAAGGAGACATACGTGTGTTTGCAGGCAATAGGAAAGGGAATTGCAGTTAGGAAGAGATGAAAGATTCAGGGGGAGCAGTGATAATTCAGAGGGGATCTGTTAGAGAAGCACTCCCTGTTAGAGGGAGTGAAAATCAGATACAGGACGACTACAAGAAGGGCTGTCTACAAGTTTTTAAATGTCTACTTGTGCCAAGTACTGTCCTAGGTGCTGAGGGGAAAAGTGCAAAGAATACAACAATATCTACTCAAAATGAACTAATTCTAGTGAGGGAGACAACAAGCATTTTAATGATAAATAGGTATATATGAATACATATGCATGAATATATACAACATAAAGTGAATAATTATTCACAAGGTGATTTGGGAGGAGGGGCATTAAATGTGAGGAGAATCAGGAAAGGATTGATGTAGAAGATGGTACTTAAACTGTTTCTACATTGTTTTTGCGGGTTTTAAGGCAATGGGATTAAATGACTTGCCCATTTCCACACAGCTAGTAAGTGTCTGGGTCAGGTTCAAACTCAGATCCTCCTGATTCCAGGGTCAGTACTTTATCCATTGTGCTTTCTAGCTGCCCCTTGAGCTGTGTCTTATGGGAAGAAAAGGATTCAATGAGGTGAAAATGAGGAAGGAGAATATTACAGGTTTGACACACAATCAGTATAAAGATACAGAGATCAGAGATGTATTGTTGAATGTGAGAAATAAAGAGAAGATCAATTTGGCTGGAACTCTGAGTGCAGGAGAGGAATAATGTCCAATAGAGCTGAAAAAGTAGGTTGAGACAAGGTTTTTAAAGGCTTTACAAGGTAGACAGAGAAACTTATATCCTAGAGCCAAGAGGAAGTCTCTGGAGTTGTTTGAATAGGGAAATAACATAATCCTATCTATGCTTAAGGTAAATTCATGTAAATATGAAGAGTGGAGTTGGACGAGAGAGAGTCAGGGAGACCAATAGAAGGCTGTTACAATAATCTAGGTAAGAGGAGATGGGGTTGGGGGTGGGGGCTGAACTAAGCTGAGTGGTGGAGAAAAGTGTTCAAGAGATGTTGTGAAGGTTGAAAGTATCTTGTGAAGACATCCCTCATCACTACCATTTTCTTCACTATCATCTTCCTTATTATCACTGCCACCTGATCACTACCATCCATATTATTATCACTATCTCTATTATCACAGTCATCAAGAACATCTCCAAATGCACATGACCCCATCACTGTCACCATCAACACCATCACACCACAATCAACATCACCATTATAACACCTTCATACTCACCACTACCTTATCTATCATAATTATCATCATGACTACAGCAGGTCTCACCCTCATCAACATTACTCTTATCCACTGCTGCTGTCAGCAGTAGCATCCATATGACCTAAATGACCATTTCTCCCCTTTTCTTCTAAATCTTCTGTTAGGGAGGTCCCCTCCAGGAGTGAACACTAGTGGGTTCTATGGTCCAAGACATTATCTAGAGAATGAGATAGAAGGGAGGATGGTACCTCAACCTAGAAAAGAAATAGCAACTCTAGGCAAAGGCAGTTCCGAAGTATGAGGAGCTTGGAGAAAGGTAGGTGACTGGGGTTAAGACTACAGGTGAGGGTAGACAGAACCTTCTCTTCTACTTTCTCCTTAAGATAGGGTTGTTGAATACAAAGAGAATATGAACAAAGGATTTGATTCCAGAGTCCAGAGCTATGATCTGGGAGGAAGGATAGGGGAAACAGACTTGGGTAGCACAATTCCCATTCTCAAGATTAGGGCAAAGATTTTAAATATGTATATATAAATATATACACACATTTATATATATATATATATAATATACAAAAAGATTTATATATTTTGATCATTATACTTCATCATGATTGATTTCCTTGGTACCCCTAATTATTTTATTTTATGAATTCTATTTATTTATTATTTATTTCTGAGGCAATTGGGGTTAAGTGACTTGCCCAGGCTCATACAGCTAGGAGGTGTTAAGTGTCTAAGGTCAGATTTGAACTCAGATCCTCCTGGCTTTGGGGCCACTGTGCCACCTAGCTGCCTCTATTTTGTGAATTTTAATATAATATTCTATGATATCATAGGCTTTGCCACACTGCTAAAAGGAAATATGATACAAACAAGGTTAAGGATCTTTGATTTAGGGATACATTCCCCCATCTCCACCTGAGAGAGTGATTTCAGACCCCTGGATTAGCTCTGGACCTACCCTGATTTTCTTGGGATGAAACAAATCTTCTAAGTAGCCTCCAGTCAAAACAGGACTAGGTCCCCAAACAGTTATCAGACCCTCCTCCCCAGTGATACTGACCGTTCCCTTCTTCACCTCCTCCCTAGTGCTGCCAAAACCATGTTTGAGATCGAATGGCGCAGCCGACGAATAGCACTCAAGGCAAGCAACGGGCGCTACATCTGCACAAAGAAGAATGGGCATCTAGCGGCCATCAGTGACTTTATTGGTGAGTGCCTGCCTGGCCAGGAGGTTCAGGCAGGACCCTGAAAGCCTGCAGATTTTAGAATCCCTAGCAAAGCTTAGTTCAAGGTTCAAGCAATGACAGAGGTTGAGCAGGAGAAAAGAAAAGAGCCCTTACCCACTCATCTAGAAGCAATTGGGTGTGCAGTGGACAGAGTGCCAGGGTTGAAGTCAGGAAAACCTGCTTTCAAATACAGCGTGAGACCCTGGACAAGACACTTACCTGCAATTTGCTTCAGTTTCTTCAGTTCTAAATGCAGAATAATAACAGCATTGACTTCCCAGAGTTGCTGTGAGCATCAAATGAGATATTTGTAAAGCATTTAGTGCAGTGCCTGGCACACAGTAGGCACTTTATAAATGCCTATTCCTTTCCCCTTCTCTCCACCAATCACACACTTCAACAAAAAGGGCTTACAAGGTGACTCCTCCCCAACACACACACAGGTGAATGAAAAGGGGAGGTGCAAGGTAAGACACCCCAATCCCCATTGCAGTCCTCCTCTCTTTGGCCCAGGTGAGGATGAAGAATTTATCATCAAACTCATCAACCGGCCCATCTTGGTACTGAGGGGCAACGAGGGTTTTGTCTGCCACCATCGAAACTCCAATCTGCTGGACACAAACCGATCTGTCTATGATGTCTTCCACATCAGTTTCAGCGATGGCGCCTACCAGATCCGAGGTGGAGCCTTGGGGTGGGGAGCAGGGATAGGGGAAACCACACTGGGGAGTTGTTAGCTGAGGGTCTCCCCCTCCACTTTCCCCCTTATCCTTCCCCCCCATTTCCCATTCTATCCTGACAAGATGATGAAGGAAAAATTGAGAAATCTGCAGTTGTATCCACTGTTGCTCTGACGTTCCTAGAGAATCACAGTTAGCCAGTTGTCCCCCCCTCCCCACCATGCTTTTTTCCCCCTTGGGAAAGAAATGGGAAATAGAGGGTATATGAACCGGTCCCACACCACCTGTCACTGGCTGAACGGACTGTCTCCAAGCATCTGCCAGCCAAATCTGATGTCCCTTCAAGTCAGAACCACCAATGACTGACGGAGCACTTAGCCAGTCAGTGACACGGGTAGGAGGAAATAGGGAGGAAGTTGGTTTCTTTCTTATTACTATATCTGGGATTTTTGTTCATGTTAAGTTATTGCCTCTATCCCTGATTGGGATAAAGACAGGGTTAAAAACAACTAGTGCTGAGGCTTCTCTCAGACAGAACCTAATTTCACTCCTGGTGACCCAGTTGGGAATAATATACTTGGTTCAGGATCTGGTAGGAGGGAAGGAATCGTACAATCTTTCTTTCCCACTCCTAACCCCTCCTCCCCAAAACAAGTACACTGAGCTCTAGGGAAAAGAAAGAATAAGATGGGGGTGAGAGGGACAGTGGAGGACCATGCAAGCGGAGTTCACAGGAAGAATATCATCATCCCTGATGTCACTCTGCATAGATTTTCTAACCCCAGACAATTCCAGTCTCAATCTGTGGGATCAGCAGTGCTCAGAAGGAGAAGTCAACCTGAGGGAGGGGGATGAGAACAGCTAGTTTGGGAAGGGAAAGGAAGGAAAGGACAAAGTCTGGGGGGAAAGGGAGGAAATGAATCCAAAATCTGCCCCATCCTGAGCCCCTTGTCTGGCTTCATCCTCAGGCAGAGGCGGTAAGTTCTGGTACATAGCCAGCAATGGCAACGTGTGCAGCGACGGTGAGAGATCAGAAGATTTCTTCTTTGAGTTTCGGGAGCGGGGCCGAGTGGCCATCAGAGGCAAAAATGGCAAATACCTGCGGGGAGCCTCATCAGGCATGTTGAAGGCTGATGGAGATTCCCTTGCCTGTGCCACCCTCTGGGAATACTAACCCCAGCTACCTGGATGTGGCCCCTCCAGAGCCCCAGGAAAGAAGCAGGAGGAGAGCTGAGGAATAAAAGCACAAGCAGGGAAGGAGCTCGGGTGTCTCCCTGGGGTGGGATGGAGTGGGGGAGTCCCTCCCTCCACATTGCATGATCTGCCCCCTTCCCCTATCTCCTACATAAAGATTCTGTCTGAGATTCGGCTTTCTCCGGTTTCTTGACGGTCTAAGTCCACCTGTGTCTCCTATCCTGTGCTGTGAACCGCACAGACAAAGCTGGGAAGGCTGCCTGACCACCAGGGTTTTGGATCATTACTGTTCCCTTGCTCTGCTCTCAGGAAAAAAATACTCATAGCCAGGATTTGCCCACACTCGGCCCTCCCACAGGAAGAGCCCCCCTTGTCCTCCAGGAGAGATTCTATCCCACTTTCTGTGATGAACCTGGAGAGATCTGAGGGGCTGTAGCCTCCCAGAATTTCCCTTGGCTCATCAAGGTGACCTTGGTGATCCAGGTGATCAAGGATAAAGGACACAGCCTGGGAGGAGAATGAAATTAGAGAAGGAAGAAGAGGGAGGAGTGAGTGCAGGGAAAACTGAACCTGTTAGAATTCCCCGGATAGAAAGACAGACAGTTCTTGACAGGAACTTCAGAGAAGAGGGGCTTGGCCAGAACCAGCGCCAGGGCTTGGACATTCCATGGGTCTGATGTCCTTATTCTATTCCCTTCCTCTCATGTCTCTTCTCCCCCTTTCCTATTCCTTCACCTGGCTGGAGCCCTCATTTCCCATTGACCACTTTGCTAAGGGACCCTGAGGCTGAATCCCCTCAGACCCTTACATCAACTTCAGAGGGCTGAGCCAGGGCCAAGACCCGTCTCACTCCTTCCTCCCCTGAAATCCTAGTCTCTGGGGTCTTTGTTCTTTGGGATTTTGTAGGCCAGCTTCACATCCAGGTCTCCTCACTGTGATACCAGCTGGTATTGGTACTAATAACCACATTTCTAAAATGTCTTAGGAAGGAGGATTTTCTCTGGCAGACAGCAAATCCACTCCTATGGTTTCCTCATTCTCCAGCCCCTCCTCTAGATCCAGAGAATCCTGCATTTCCCCCACACTTTACTGCGGATACCCAGGGACAATTCTCAAAGACTTGCCAAGGTGCCCACCCGTGCACACCTATCCTGCAGTGGGCACAGCCCCTGCCTTCACATCATATAGCTGATTCCAGCCATCATGAAACTAGAGGTCATTCCATCCAACCCCCTGGTTTCTCAAATGAGGCAATTCAAGGCCCAGAAAAAACTAAGCGATCATCCCCACCCCTGGAGAGATGGACCACTCCTTCAAACTACTGCCAGGCCCTCCAGCATGTGGACCGGGGATGGCACTTACCCAGAAAGCACTTGGGAATATGTGTGGGATGGATTCAGCCTGAAGATCTTAACAGGATAATTTGTGCAGAGCCTTTCTTGGGGAGGTGAGGGTGGGAAGGTTCCATAGCTCCCAACCCCTCCCTTCCTCAATCTACTCAGAGTTCCAGCTTGCCTGCGTCTCTCTGATTATCTCCAGGATAATCAGCTGTACTGTGATCCACAGAGATAGGGAGAGCCAGGAGAAAGGGAGGGGGCTGAACTCAGAAGTCCCTGGATAGGAATTTGGGGAAAATCCATTTTGAGTCATTTCTGGGCTCTGGGAGAGGGAAGAAGGGGTGAAGAGCTAGTCAAATGTCAACAGGCATTTATCAAGCACTTACTCTAACTTGATGGGTGCTGAACAGAAAGGTTCCAAGGCAAGAAACAGGATCCCTGCTCCTGGAACTCAGCTTCTAATGGGAGAGATAGCGTGCAAATTACACGAACAAATAGATATGTGGTGTATAAATGGGAGATAATCTCAAGGGAAGACGGCAACTGCTGAACCTGACTCAGGAAGGCTCATCTTCATGAATGTGAATTTGGTCTTAGAAGCTTACTAGCTATGTGACTTTGTCTCAGTTTCCTCATCTGTAAAATGAGCTAGAGAAGGAAAGGGCAAACCAGTGCTGTATCTTTGCCAAGAAAATTCCCCAAATGGGGTCATGAAGAGTCAGACAAGACTGAAAAGTGGCTAAATAACAATAAAATCTCAGGGGGAAATAGTAAGGGAGGAGGGATACTGGGAAAGGTTTTGTTTTGTTTTGTTTTGCAGAAGGAGGGATCTGAGTTAAATCTTGAAGGATGCCAGGAGATGGAAAGGAGGAGGAAGAACATCCTAATTATGGGGGACAGTCAGTGAAAAGATAGGGAGTCAGGAGACATGAGTTTGAGTTGAAGAAAACCAATGGGGCTAGATAATAAAATGAAGGACTCTGAAAGCCAAACAGAATTTTTTTAAATTCAACCTGGTTGGTTAGTTATTGGACTTCGTTCTGGAAGACAACTAAAATGAAACCACTATGGTAGAGTCAAGTTAGTGTATCCACTTGTGGCTGATCAGACTGATATGAGCTCAGAAGTTCTGCTGCAGGTCAGACACAAATAGTCCCTATGAATATTTGGGGTGGTTTCTCTAACTTTGAACATCTTGCATTTCTTCTGAGCTAATTAAATTCTGTTTTGCTCATAGAGTACCACACCTTCTCTGATAAGGGACACCATCTGAGTGTCCTGTGCTAGTGTCTGCCTCGTAATCAATTCTCAATTTCTTAAAGTTGACTTTGAGAGTGTCCTTGTATTGCTTTTTCTGACCACCTTGTGAGCACTTGCCTGTGTAGTTCTCCATAAAATAGTCTTTCTGCAAGTAAACATTTTGCATTTGAGCAATGTGGCCAGCCTAGGAAGTCAGAGTCACTGAAGTTTACTGAATAGAAGAGATCTGTACTTTAGGAAGATCACTTTGGCAATTGAGGGGAGAATGGATTACAAGGAAGAAGAAATCAACTGGGCAGACCAACCAGAAGGCTATTGAAATAGTTTGAACCTGAGATGATAGGGGCCTGCACCAGAGTGGTCATTATATGAGTGGAGAGAAGGGGATGTAGGTGAGAAATATTGTAAATGTGGAAAAGACAAGGTTTGGCAAAAACAAGGTGCCCAGGAGAGTCCAATAGGCAGTTGGTGATAGGAGACTGAAACTCAAGGGTGAGTCTAAGACAGGGAATCATCTGTATAGATGTGATAGAGCTAATTGGATCACCGAGAGGAATCCCAAGATCCACTCACAGGAGACAGAACATAGATGTTTGAGCAAAGGAGACAGAAGGAGCAATCATACAGGCAGGAGGAGAACCAAAATACACCAGGGATGAAGGAAATCAGAAAAGACAACAAAAATGGAGAGGGGTTGGAAGGGATTACGGCGTGAAGGAGGAAAACTGGAATGGTGACTTGAGTATGGTGAAGAAAAAGTTGAAACTGCCTACTAGACTCAATCTGTATTCAGACTCCATAGTTCTTTCTCTAAATGCACACGGCATTTTCCATCACAAGTCTTTTGAAATTACCTTAGATCACTATATTGCTGAGAGGAGCTAAGTCTATCAAAGTTGATCATTACACAAAGTTGCTGTTACTGTATATAATGTTCTTCTGATTCTGCTCATTTCACTCAGCATCATTTTGGAAATCTTTCCAGGCTTTTCTGAAATTAATCTCCTTGTTTTTTCTTATATGTAGCACAACAGTATTCCATCACATTCATATAACACAACTTATTCAGCCATTCCCCCAACTGATGGACAACTCTTCAGTTTCCAGTTCTTTGACACCACAAAGAGAGCTAGCTGCTATACATATTTTCATACATTTGGGTCCTTTTCCTTTTTTTTTTTAAATGATCTCTTTGGGATGCAGCCCTTCTACTACATACTTCTAAGTAACCTTAGACAAATCTACCTCTTTGGGCCTATTTTCCCATCTGTTGAAATGGAAGAGATGATATTTAAACTCTTTCCTAGTGCTAAATCTCATGGTTACGGGGACTCCACATGCTCGGGCCAGAGGAAGGTCTCTCATCACCACATGCCACTGGGTATCTACAGATGTTTCAATGTAAAGGAGCCAGTTGATTGTGTTCTCTAGGTGGGTACTTAGTGTGGGGTTCACAAGGTCCATGAATAGATTTCAGATTGCATAGGGGGAAAAATCTTATTTTCACTAACTAAAACTTAATTTCAGTTTCAGTAACTAAAATGTAACATTTTCTTCCATTTTGGAAAAATATTTTGAGAAAGGGTTCACAGGCTTCCCCAGTCTGTCTGAAGAACCCAAGGCATAAAGAAGATTCAGAACTCCTTACCCTATGAATGAATGAGTGAATGAATGAACAAATGAAGCATTTACTTAATATTTACTATATGCAAAATACTGTGCCAAGTTCTGGAAACACAAACAGAAAAGTAAAACAATCCCGGCCTTCAAGGCGTTCACATTCTAATGGGGGAAGACAGCAACTTCAGAAGATTTCAGCTTCAAGCCATATGAAAAAAGTTCCATGGTCTTTAGGGTACAATGGCAAAACAGGTGCTAATGCTTCTTCTTTAATGCCATTTCCACTGATAAAATCATATTAATTTCTGCCTAGGTTTTTTTTTCCCCTTTCTGATGGGGAGGTTGTTGGGGCTTCTCCGGGACAAAAGATATAGATGAGGTTTTGTCTAGGTTTTTTTTTTGTTTTTTTTTTTAATTATATCAATTTCTAATGTTGAACTATTTGACAGTGGCCAGAACCTTCCTTTCTGATTTCCAATTAGCTGGGGTCATTAATACCTGAGAACAAGGCCAGAAAAATGACAACCAGACAGTGATCTACTCAACTAAATAATTATTTTAATAAATGTGTGTTCATTATGCCAGCTGGACTCTGGTAGTTTCTATTCTAGTAGATACCTTAGTTTTTTTTTTGTTTTTGTTTTTTATTAATACTTTTTATTTACAAAACATATGTATGGGTAATTCCTAAACATTAACCCTTACAAAGCTCTCTGTTACAAATTTTTTCCCCCCTACTCCCCACCCCTCCCCTAGATAGCAGGATATCCACTACATGATAATTATGTTAGAATACTTAAATCGAATATATGTATAGTTATTGCTACACATCATTTTTTTGTTCAGGAGAAATCGTATCTATAAGAAAGAATAATCTGATAAAGGAAATACAATGCAAGCAAACATCAATAGAGAACATGAAAATGTTATGTTGTGTTCCATATTTCACATCCCTCTCTCTGGGTGTATATGATACCTTAGTTTTATCACCTATAAAATAGGGAACCTAAATTTCATGTCCACATAGATTACCTGCAGCTTCCATCAGAAGGCAGCCATGTTCCCAGCTTAAATTTCTTTGTGGTCCACATTCTGAGTGGCTAGATCCTAACCACTGAACTCTAGAATCTTCAGATCTACCTTTCCCCAAACTCAGCCTTCTGACATTTGTGGAGTTTAATCACTATAATCCGAGTCCTTTTTCTCTAGAAAATAATTTCTATTTGGGAGCAGCTAGTGATGTGGTGGGTAAAGTGTGGGGCCTAGAGTCAGGAAGACCTTCAGATACTTCCAACAATGTGATCCTGGACAAAGAATTTTCTTCTAAAATTTTTCTTTATTCATTTTTAACATTTAAAAAATTTTCAAGTTTCAAATTCTTTCCCTCCTTCAATGCACCTCCACATGAAGAAGGCAAGCAATATATCAATTATACTTGTGAAATCATGTAAAACATATTTCCATATTAGCTGGATAAATCATTTAATTTCTGTTTGCCTCAGTTTACTCAATGTAAAATGGGATTAATAACAGCACCTACTTCTCAGGGATAAATCATTTAGCACAATGCCTGGCACATAGTAGATCCTTTAGCCTCATTCCTCAACTAAGGACCCCTCCTTCTTCTCTGGAATATGAGGGTGGGGATAAGATGCTACAGGAGAGAAGCCATTGATACTCTCCCTCCACCTAGCCTCAACCCCCTGTATCTTTGTGACCCTTTTAGTGCTGAGAAGGGCTTGTCTGGGTCAGCCCCATAGCCACAGAACAATGGGTCAGATTTGGAAGGGTCGTCTTTTTTGGTCATTGAATAATTCAGTGAAATCACTCACCCACCACACCACAGCTTCTGACTCTCCCAGAGATAAGGAGCACCCATCTTAACCACTTTGCCAAGTCTGAAATTAGGTCACTGCCCTAGAGCCAAAGGTTCCTTGAGTCTCTCCCAAGAACCAGCCCTGAGTCACTCAACAGGATGCTGATCTATAGTCTCTATCTGTGACTCTCCAGCCCCGGGGGTGAGAGGAGGGCTGGGGAGAGAAGGAAACCTGGGAAGAAAAGCTTTGCTCAGCCCCTGCCAGAGGGACGGAGTAGGGGGCCTCTCTCTTTAATTTTTCTGCCATCTGTTAATGGAGGGCAACCAAGGCTCAGCTGGACTGGGAAAAATGGAAGCCCAGTCCCAAACTTGTAGCATGAGAAGACTGAAACGGTCCCCTGATCCTGACTGAGCTCAGTCCAGCAGGAAGGATGAGGGGAAAGCAAATGGGGTCCTGGGACTCAGGTTCAGCAGCAGCCTCGCCCTGCTTTTGGGGTGAATGGGATGGAGATAGGAGCTGGTCCTTGGAACCAGCCCAGCTATTTCTGGACTGGCAGGAATGGGAAGAAGGGACTTAAAAGGATCTCACTGGGTTGTTAATCCCATGGGGCCAGAGAGCCTGAAGCCCTCAGAGCAGGGCTTGGGAATGCCTCCAGGGCAGGGGGAGGCCTGGCCTGGGGAGGTATCCTATCTCATCAGCCCACGAGGTTCTGTCTGAGGTCCAGGCAGTGGGGTTCTGCAGAGTGGGGAAAGGCTTGTCCCAGGGATTCGGCTTGGGCATGGAGAAGAATGGGGGGGAGCCAGGAAGACTAGTGCCGCCTGCCTCCCAAATACAGCCAGAAGCAAACCGAGTCCCGGAATCCTGGAGGCCGCCTTGTCCCCTCTCCCTGAGTGGATGCAATTTGGAAGAAATCAGGATATCACAAAGAAACAGAACATAAGATATTCTTGCCAGTCACTCTCAACAACCCTCATCATTTCCATTCTATGGGCTGGACTTAAGGAAGATACTAAGTATGTTTCCTTTCTCATCCACTCCCAGTTCTCATCTTTTTCAATGACATGCAAAAATAATTTAAACTTTTTTAAACCATTTTATAGGGTAAATTTTCTCCCTCCTTCCTTTTCCCCCCTCCTTGAGAAGGCCAACAATTTGATACCAATTATACATGCAAAACATAATTTTGTATTAGCCATGTTGTAAAAGAAAACACAGATAACCCCCCAAAGCCCAATGGGAAAAATTTTTTAAATATGCTTTTTTCTGGGCAGCTGGGTAGCAATTGGTATTAGCTATGTGACTCTGGGCAAGTCACTTATCCCTGTCTGCCTCGGTTTCCTCATATAAAATAGAGAGGGAAAAGGCAAACTACTCTAGTATCTTTGTCAAGAAAATCCCCAATGGGGTCACAAAGACTAGATATGACCCAAAACAATTCAACAACATGTTTCTATCTGCATCAAGACTCCATCAGCAGACCTGGCTCTTTAACAGCCAGGTGATTCAGGCCAGTTCCAATGCTCTTGTGAAGGACAGAGCCATAGAGATGAAGTGGAGATTGAATGTGGACCACAACTTAATATTTTCACTCTTTTTGTTGTTTACTAGCTTTTTTTTCTCATTTTTTCCCTTTTTTGATCTGATTTTTCTTATGCAGCATGATAATTGTGGAAATATATATAGAAGAACTGCACCTTTTTAAACATGTATTAGATTACTTGCTGTCTGGGGAAGGGGTTGAGGGAAGGAAGAGAAAAAAAATTGAAGTATAAGGTTGGCAAAGGCAAATGTTGAAAACTATCTATACATGTATTTTGAAAATAAAAAGATTTATTAAAAAAAATAAAAACAGACTCCATCAGTTCTTGCCATGGAGGTGGATAGCATTTTTCATCATAATTCCTTCAGAAAAGTCTTGGATCATTGTATAGCTACAGCTGATCATTATACAATACAGCTGTTACTGTGTACAATGTTCTGATTCTGCTCACTTCGCTTTGCATCATTTCATGTAAATCCAGATTTTTCTGAAAGCATCCTGATCATCATTTCTCATAGTACAATAATATTCCATCATAATCATGTCACGACTTGTTTAACCATTCCCCAATTGATCCCTTCAATTTCTAATTTTTTCCCATCACAAAAAGAGCTGCTATAAATATTTTGGTATAAATAGGTTTTCTCTTTTTCTTTGATGTCTTTGGGTTACAGATCTATTAGTGGTGTTACTGGGTTTAAAAATATGCAGTTCTATAAATCTTTAAGCATAGTTCCAAACTGCTCTCTAGAATCAGTTCACAAATGCACCAACAATGTATTAGTGTCCCAGTTTTTCCATATACCATACCAACATTTATCATTTTCCTTTCCTGCCATGTTAGCCAATTTGATAGATGTGAGGTATCTTCATTTGCCTTTCTCTAATCAATAATGACTGAGAGCATTTTTTTCATGTGACTATATATAGTTTTGATTCCTTCTTCTGGAAATTGCCTTCATTTCCTTTGAACATTTATCAACTGGGAAATGATTCATAGTCTTATAAATTTGACTCAGTTCTCTATATAAGAAATGAAGCTTGATTAGAAAAAGTTGTAAATTTTTTTCTCCAGTTTGTTGCTCTTCTAATTTGGCAGCATTCTTGTTAGTGTAAAAATTTTTTAATTTGATGAAACCAAAATTACAATTTGGATCCTGTAATGCTATCTTGTTTGGTCATAAATTCTTTTCTTATTCATAAATCTGACAGGTAAAATTTTCTATGTTCCCCTAAATTGCTTAAAATATTATCCTTCGGTGTATTTCTTGAAATGGGAGCCAAAGAATTGAGTTCCCCGGACTCTCTTCCGTACCTTTTTTTTTTTTTTTTTTTTTTCCATTTCAGATACTTTATTTCCCGGGAGAAATTCTTATTTAGATTTGGGATTCTGGTGTCATGCAACATGATTTACTGTTGAGTGGGAAAGTTTATTATCACCTATAGTATTTCTGGAGATTCATAGGATCATAGAGTTAGAATTAGAAGGGACCTTAGAATCCATTGAGTTCAATTCTTTCATTTTATAGGTAAGGAAACTGAGGCATAAAGAGGCTTAGGTGGCTCAGATACTCCCTTAATATTATTTTAATTTTGAAATATTTTTTCATCCCTGTTAATAAAATTCCAATTATTTTCTGAAATCCCTATCTTAAAAGGAAATTGAATAGGGTCTACATGCTCAGAAAACAGTTTTTCTTTTTATATCTCCTAGTATTTCCTATCTCCCTATTAGCAGCTCCCCAAACCTCTCTATATCATTATCTTAGGTCAGGTGATAACCCCTTAACCAAAGGTCCTCTATGTGACTTTATCTGAATTACTAAGTACCAAGTCTCTAGGGATACAACATTCACCACCCCACCCTCCTTTAGTAATAAGTACAGTAAATATTATTACTAAAATATCCCAAAGGTCAAAAATTATATTACAGAAACTGGTCTGATTTATTTGGAAAAATAACTTCAAAAAACCCATTATAGTTATTATTATTTTTTCTCTAGAGGACTCCTTTGAAACTAGAGAAGAAATCTAGGAATGGCCATTCTCCAGTGGGTTGCTGCTAATATCAAGGACATTCAAATAATTCCAGATGAGTCCCCATAGAGTGTGACATATGTGGGAATGGCATCTTTCTCCACAACTCATCTTTCTTCTCCCTGTCCTGGGTTGGCTCCATTAACCAGCCTGCACTCACACTGGCAGATGGTGGTTCCAGGGAGGTGGGGATGGCCATACTGGTACAACTCAGTTTCAGAATTCTAGGGGGTAACCCTGATGTGGAGAAGCTATATATCTACTACTGACAACTGTAAACTCCTGAATGTTCAACGATAAATTCCCCATTTAAACAAATTAGCCAAAGTGACATCACTAAAATCTTATTTATGAAACATTTACAAAACAAAATGCAAAGGAAAATAACCATAACATAATAGTAAATGTAGTATAAGCACATACAGCTGGAAAAACTAGCTGAGAGACAAATGAGTAGGGAAAAACGTTTTCAGAGCAACTTACAACTCTGAACTTCAAGACATGATATCCTTTTGTCTTTAGAAAACAATTTGCACCACAAATTGCCTTCTAGGTCAACTAATTCTCTACTGCTGTTTCATTGAAACTGTGTGGATAAAAATGCGATTCCCGACTCAGAGATCTCTCAAAGTGAAGATGAGAAGTTTATTTGAATCTCACAAAATTCTGGACAGTCATTCTTCTCCGGGATTCGCCAAGGAGAGGAAGGAGGCCCACTTTTTCTCATTTTGGGCTCATCCTTATAGAGAGAGGAAGGCCCACTCCTAGGACCTGCCAATCTCCAGAACAAAGCACTTCCTGCCCACTCAAGACTCGAAGATGTCAAGCAGACTTTTTTGCAAATCAGTAAATAGCAGATAGGTTCCAGTCAGCCTGGTCTGCCTTTGATATTCTAAAAGGCCACAATTTCTCTCTTCCTGCAATAGGGTTCCCAATGAAAAACCCCATCAATCTCTCAGAATCATTATTCTGAGAAGTCCTCAGTTTCCCATTTCACTCAAAACCATTTCTCAAATAAGAGCTTAAGGCAGTATTACAAGTTTTTAACAAAAAGATTTTTAGAACTATTCAGATCTGTTTTCTTAGTTGGCTTTTTAGGAATTCATCTCCTCCACCCCACCAAGCCATCAGTCTCCTCCATTGTCACTTCAAACTTCTCTAAGTCATGACTTCCTGAACTTTTTCTACTAGCAATCCCTTTTGGCCAAAGAAATTTTTATACAATTCCGGATATATAGGTATATAAAACAGGTAAATCAAATCAAAGATTTACTGATTTAAAAAATCATACAAAATTTTATTTTAAAATAATTCTTTGGTATACATATAATTTTACCAAATTATTGTATTGTAATTATTGTTTTTTATTAAAGACAAAGCAAATTTGCATTTTAATGAGATGGAGTGTTTATTTTTACATAAAGAATTAAATCTTGGCCGAATATTTGACACCTTTTACTGTTGCCAAATTTTTCATGACCCCTACATTCAGTTATGCAAGTCCATATAGGATTGTGATCCATAGTTTGAGAAGCTTTGTTCTAATGAATGTTACAGTGAGCCCTTTCCCCACACACTTGTTGCAGGCCTGAGCTAACTAAGCTCATCTGGGTCTCTGATTTAGAATGCAAAAGAAATGGGATATGAGACTCCAAGAGCTAATAACAGAGAAAAGATATTCAGATCAAGAAAAGGATATTCAACAGAGGTAGTTGATTCATTGGGTAAAGTTTTCTGGTTGGTTATGCTGATGATATATTGTCTGAAAACTTAAAGGAAGAATTCCAGCCCCTCCTAATGTCTTAGCTTCTTGTTGTTATCCTCATTATGTCTTCATGTGATCAAGAATACTAAATTCCCTGCATCGATTAAATCATAGGGACAGTTTCAGTACCTTACAAGGAAAAATTAACAAACCTGCCTGAGTTAGGGCCTTAAGATATTGTTTCTCCATACCTACCCATCAGAAAGAAAAGTCATTTACTTTATCTAGGAAGATCTGGTGTGGATTATGAGATGAACAAGGAGTAAAGGGCCTGAGTGAGTTTCCACTACAAGAGCTCTGAACTTGAAGGCAGTTCAGATTCTACACCAGATGGTAACTTTGTGATCCTAGGAAATGCACAAATTTTTAAGTCTCAGCTTCCTTGTTTATAAAATGAAGTGGCTATGAACCTATTTAAGGTTTTGTGGCAAGCCAGCATTCTCCAAAATTGAATATGTGAATCTTAGAGGGTACACAATTAAGGTGAAGGTAGAAAATATTAGAACTTCTACTTTTATGTCATTTTCTCTAAGAGAAGAAAAAATTAAGCTTTACTAATATTTAATTTAAGAATTAACAACTAGTGGGGGCAGCTAGGTGGCTCAGTGGATAGAGCACCAGCCCTGAAGTTAGGAGGACCTGAGTTCAAATCTGGTCTCAGACACTTAACATTCCCTAGCTGTGTGACCCTAGGCAAGTCACTTAGCCCCAATTGCCTCAGAAAAAAAAAAAAAAAGAATTAACAACTAGCATTGTCAGTCCAGATGTAAGATGCTCAAATGTCACATATGGTATTTAAGGTATCCTGTGGGAGCTCCACAAAACACAGGTGTTGACAATGCTGCTCTCACTTTTGCTTTCTGCATATTATGACATATTGCAGTGTGCAAATGCCCAGTTTAGTGAATTTACAAATTATATTATCTAGTTTTAAACTAACTCTCATAAAATGGACAAATAGCTTAAAAAGATTCTTTCTAGCTTCCCTAAATGCATTTAAGTCTTGGCTAACATCCCACCATCTGCAAGAAGTCTTTCCAGGCCCCCTTAATCTTAGTGTTTTCCCTCTGGGACTACCTCAAATTTATTTGGTATATATCTTATTTGTGGGGCAGCTAAGTGGTGAAGTGGATAGAGTGCTGGATCTGAAATCAAGAAGATTCATTTTCCTGAGTTCAAATCTGACCTCACCACTGATGCAGAGTATAAGCATATACAGTTGGAAAAACTAGCTAAGGGCAGCTAGGTGATGTGCTGGATAGAGCCCCAGCCCTGGAGTCAGGAGAACCTGAGTTCAAATTTGACCTCAGTCACTTAACACTTCCTGCTGTGTGACTCTGGGCAAGTCACTTAACCCCAATTGCTTCAGCAAAAGAAAAAAAAAAGATATCAGGGTTATAAATTTAAGCTACTAGGAGGATTGTTCATTGGTTGGTTATTGTCCTTCATACTCAAAGACCAAAATGATATCACTATTTCAGTCAAGGTGAAGTGTGTCCAACTGTGGTTGATCAGAGCAATAGGAGCTCAGAATGCTTGCCACAGGTCGGACACAAATAGTCCTTGTGAACCATTGGGGTAGATTCTCTAATTTTGTACATCTCACATTTCTTTTGAACTAATTCAATTTTGCTTTGCTCATAGAACATCCTGTATCAGTGTCTCCCATGTCCTGCAATCAATTCTAAAGTTCTTAAGAGAGACCTTCAGAGTGTCCTTGTATTGCTTTTTCTGACTACCTTGTGAACA
This sequence comes from Myrmecobius fasciatus, assembly GCA_023553655.1. Taxonomy (NCBI): domain Eukaryota; kingdom Metazoa; phylum Chordata; class Mammalia; order Dasyuromorphia; family Myrmecobiidae; genus Myrmecobius; species Myrmecobius fasciatus. Next base: position 24,693 of record JAJPUD010000412.1, read on the forward strand.
TTTGCCCTCTGTGAGTTCTCCATAAAATATTTTATTTTTGGCAAGCATACATTTGGCATTCAAACAATGCAGCCAGACAACAGAGTTGTGTTCTCTGCAAGTGGTGCCTTGCATAGTAAAAGGAAAGTTGGGAAGATGGGAAGCTTTGGGATTATGGGGTGGGGGAAGAAAATAAGTACTCTTCTGAACAGATGAACTAGACATCCAGTTCAAAATGTTTTAAAAAGCATTTTGTGATGGGGAACTGGAGTTCAGGGGAGAGATTGTTCACACAATTAGTAAGTGTCTGAGGCCAGATTTGAACTCAGAAAGAAAAGTCTGACTTTAGGCCTGGCACTTTTTTCATTGTACCATTTAGCTGCCCAGGACAGTGGTTAGTCATCAGCATAGAGGTGATCATCAAACCTTTGAGAAGTTATAAGATCACCAAATGAAACAATAAAAAGACAAAAGAAAGCCCAGGACAGTCTTGGAGGTTCACATGTGCTTAGTGGACATAATCTGGATGAAAATAAAATGAAGGAGTCAAAGAAGGAGAGGTCAAACAGGCAGAGGAGAAATATGTCATGAAAACCTGGAGAGGAGAGAATATCCAGAGGAAGGTGATCAAAAGTGTCAAAGGTTGAAGAGGCGAAGAAGAATGAGCTCTGAAAAAAGACCATTAGATTTGGCAATTCAGAGATCATTGCAAGGAGGCTATTGATAGGAAGAAAGTCTCCACATAAATCTATAAAAAATTTATAGCAGCACTTTTTTGTGATAACAAGGAACTAGAGAACAAAGGAGATGACCATCAATTAAGAAATGACAATAAATGAAACTATATGAACATAATGGCACTTTACTGTGCTATAAGAAATGACAAATGTCATTAATATGATGAACATAGATAATATGATGAATACATGGAAATAAAGATCTTCAGAAAATGATTCAGAGTAGTAAAGAGGATCAAGAGAACATCATGCATAATGACTATAACAATGTAAATAGAAAGATCAACCACAAAAAAGCCAGAAGTGAATATAGCAAAATTATAAAGATCAAGTATGACTTACAAGAAGAGACATGAAAAGATACTTGTACCTCAAATCTTTGCAGAGATGGGAGATCCACGAGTGTTGTATACATTCAGATTTTCAATATACTTACCAATAATACTGATTTTCCCTCTTTTTTCCTTCAAAAAAATGAAATTTATTATATAAGATAGATTTTTGGGAGTGGCAAGGGAGGGATTTGGGGGGGGGAAGACAATTAAAAATTTTTTTAAAAAGTAATTATTGGTAACTTTGGAGAGAACAGTTTCATTTTAATGATTAGGTCACAAACCAGATTGCAGAGGGTGACCAAGGAGAGAGAGAGTGAAGGCACTTAATTTAAGCAGCTTGCTCAAGCAGGTGCAATTATCTTTTCAGTTTATAGTAATACTAGCAGATAGTGGGGTTTGTTTATAACTGTAGCATAACACATATTCAACTTTCCAGAAAACAAATTCATTATTTAAATATAGTATAGGCAGTCTCTTTAATATGTTGATAACATTCCAAATAGCATCAATTTTTGTGAATTGTAGGATTTCTCTATAAAGTGGAACAGCTCTTTAATAAATTGCTTGTAGAAGCAATTGTTCCCAATCTAGTGGGAACAGAGAGAAAGGAGTTATTCAATCAACCAAAAAACATTTATTAAACACCTACCATATGTTAGGAAAAAAAAAGACAAAAGATAGTCCCTGCCCTCAAGGAACTTATGACATTATGAGAGACAATATGCAAAAATATAGATATACAGAGCAAGCTGTATTTAGCTATAGCCAAGTGGCTAAGTGACTAGAGTGCCAGGCTAGGAGTCAGGAAGACCTGAGTTCAAATCTAATCTCAGACACTAGCAAACTCTGTTTGCCTCAATTTCCTTATCTGTAAGATGAGCTAAAGAAGGTAATGGCAAACCATTTCAGTGTTTTTGACAAAAAAAAAAAAAAAAAAGGAGTCATAAAGATTTGGGGATGACTGAAAAGTGACTAAATAACAAAAGTTATGTGCATGATAAATAAGAAATAATTAAAAATAAAGAAAGCATTGGAATTAAGAGGGATTAAGGAAGGTTTCCTATAGATAGAAGGTAGGATTTTAGTTGGGACTTAAAAGAAGTCAGGGATCTCAGAAGTCACAATGAAGAAGGGAAGTCATTCCAGGCATGGGAGACAGACAACCATAGAGAATATTCAGAACCAAGAGAATATGCATGCATGCACACATACATATTATTTATAAAAATATGTGCAGCTTTTTGTCATAATTAACTCAAAGTTTTAAAAGTCAATCCCAATTCTTTAATTACCATGTTCAGGGAACCTCAGAATGTCCATTCATTTCTAATGTCAATTTATTTGGAGGTTTAAAATTCATAAAGACGCTTCTGCCTCCTGAGAGCTGTCTTTTATCTAATTCATTCTCTACAAAGTCACATTTGTTCTACCAGCTGTTAGGGAGTCACTAGTTTGGGATCATGATTAGTGTGCCTGCTGCATATTTAATTGCATTAATTTTTTTTTCTCTATTTCTTAAGACCTCTTGTACTGTTTAAAAAAATCAAATTAACTCTTGACTTCCCAGGGTGTACACATTTTCAATCATTGGCCAGAGGGAATACCATAGCTCCCATTTGTCTGGGAGCAATCATAGCACTCAGATTAAAGAGAGTTCAATCCTTTAATATTACATATGCATTCCCAAGTGTTCACTGCATAGCTTTATAATACTTTTAAAAATTATAATGCTTGGAATTCATCATGACTTTCAGATAGGACTAATAAGAATCACAACTATAAACTTGGTTTTAAAAAATTTTATCACCAGTTCTAATCAGTCATCAAAACTGATTAAGCCCTTACTATATGCTAGGCACACTAGTACTAAGTATTGAGGATATTAAGAAAGGCAAAAACACAGTTCCCTACCCTCAAAACATTAAATAAATGGGGGATCCTAAACAATGAAACATGTTCATTCAAGATATACATACGGTACGTCAGAAACTATGCATACACCAATAGTTTGTTCCCTATATCAAGATAAGTTTGAAACGGGTATATGATTTAGTCATAAAGGGTGATACTATAAGCATATTAGGAAAGCAAGGGACAATTTATCTGTCACATCTTTGGAGAAGAGAGGAATTTGTGATCAAACAAGAAACAGAAAACATTATAAAATGCAAAATAGATCATTTTGATTACATCAAATTTAAAAAGTTTTTGCACAAACAAAATCAATGCAGTCAAGATTAGAAAGGAAGCAGAAATCTGGGAAACAATTTTTACAGCCAGTATTTCTATCATTTAATTTCTAAAATATATATAAAATATAAATTCAAATTTATAAGAATACAAGTCATTCCTCAATTGATAAATGGTCAAAGGATATAAACAGATAGTTTTCAGATAAAGAAATTAAATCCTTTTATAGTCATATGAAAAAATGATCTAAATTACTATTTACTAGAGAAATACAAATTAAAACAACTCTGAGCACCTCATATCTATCAGATTGGCTAAGATGACAGGAAAAGATAATGATAACTGTTGGAGAGGATGTGGGAACACCAGGATACTAATGCATTGTTGGTGGAGTAGTGAACTAATCCAACCATTCTGGAGAGCAATTTGGAACTATGCCCAAAGGACTATCAAACTTTGCATGTGCTTGACATAGCAGTGACATTACTAGGTCTGTATCCCAAAGAGATCATAAAAAAAGGAAAAAAGACCCACATGTGCTATGTTTGTAGTAGCTCTTTTTATGGCGGCAAAGAATTGGAAAAAGTGGACACCCATCAATTCAGTAATGGCTGAACAAGTTGTTGGTATAAGATTGTTATGGAATACTATTGTTCTATCAGAAATGATAAACAAGTTGATTTCAGAAAAGTCTGTAAAGACTTACATGAAGTGATACTGAGTGAAATGAGCAGAACCAGGAAAACATTGTACACAGCTATAGCAAGATTATGTGATAATCAACTATGATAAACTTAGCTCTTCCAAGAGTAATCTAAGGCAATTCCAATAGCCTTTGGATGAAAAATGCCATACATATCCAGAGAGAGAACTATGGAAACTGGATGCAGATCAAAGTATAATATTTTAATTTTTTTTCTTGTTTTTTTTCTTTCTTATGGGTTTTCCCTTTTGTCCTGATTTTTCTCCCTCAATATGACTCATATGGAAATGTGTAAAAAATGAATGTACATGTATAACCTAATATATAGACATAATATATATATGTATATATATATATATACAAACACACATATATACTATAATAAAAGAGTTACATACAGTAGAAAGAAGATAATCTTAGAGGAAACACCTTAGCAGTAGAGAGGATCAACAAAGGCTTCTTGCAGGTAGGATTTGAGCTGAGTCTTGAAGGAAGTCAGAGAAAGTGGTAAGTTCAGGTGAGGAAAAACATCACTCTCTTACCCCCTCCCTGTTACCTGCTGAGCCAGAGGAAATGATGACTCAGTGGATTTACAATAAAAGACTGATTTTTCTGCCTTTCTCTTCCTGGGTTGAAGTGGTAAAGACTGTTTTGATTTGTTTGCTAAGAGTTAAGTAAGGTAAGAGTTGACTGCTCCTAACAATCACCAGGTCTCCATGCAATTGTGGATACATGTCCTGATTTAATAAGTCAATTATTGTGAGAAATTCTGTGAGTTAGCTATTGGGATAATATTTGCAAAAAGCACTTAGTACAATAACTAGCACACAGAAGATGCTGTATAAATTTTTATTTCCTTTCTCCCATTCATTTCCCCTAATCCCTTCATTAGAGGCAGGCTTTCCCAGAATTGAACCAGAGGGATTGAGTATTCTCAACTAGTAATGGTTCTTCTCTATAAGAAGGTATAATTAGTGGGGCATAGGGACTTAACTCATGATGGAAATATTCTAGGAACAAGTACTTTGAGGTTAGCAGACATTTTCCATCTTCCTTTCTCCAAGTATTTCTCCAGAGTTTCTTCAGTTTAGCAATATCTCATCTACCCAAAGGCCTTTGTAGTAATGTCCAGTTTTCTGGAACCACAACAAAATGACAGACCTTGGCCCTGATTCCACACATGGTTATCAGGAGAATCAAAATGGGTTAGGACATGCAGAATGTGAATGCTTTGGCCTCTTCATTTCAGAGGTAGGCAGGCTATATCTGCAATCTTGAGACTTTGCAGTTGTTTCTTCTCCTTGGCTCAAGCCTCCATGAATGTGTTCTCTTCATTGTTAGAGGGACAGTGACTAGCACCTCAATTTCATTTAATCATTTAATATCAATTGGCTTTTTAAAAGATATATTTGCTTCAAAGATACAACAAGAACAATCATTTAAACATTCCCTTCCCCCAATTCCTTGGAATGCATACTCTCCCAAATACTACTTTATTTTCTGACAGGGAGAAAGCTCATAAATTGGCTCAAGTCCAAAACAGTACTGGTACCACCAAGTTAATGTCCAGATATGATATGACTCCTCATTTCAACTTCTACTGGTCTGGGGTCCCAAAATTATTTTACCTCGGCACTGAAGCCACAGAACTCGGCTTGGACTCTGACCCCTGGATTCTTGTGCTTTTCTCTCCTCATCTTTCAAAATTCCGAAGATCAAAGACTTTATTTCCTTCATCAGAGATCATTAATGAGTTACTGACATTTCTAATTTGCCTCCTTCCCAGCCCAAGAATGTGAATTGAGAAAGAGGAGGGAGTCAAAGTTGATAGACTTTTTGAATGCCTCTGTAGACAGTCAAAAAGCCTTCCCATTCCCAGCCAAAAACAGTTGCAGAATTTCTGCACATGTTCCACAGGATTTTTACACTTCATCGTAATTCTCCCAGAAGAAATGTCCCTAGCATCCTTGGCATGGAGGTTACATCAGCCAAGCAAGCTGATGGGGTCTGCACATGTTCCAAAGCCCCAGGACATATGTAAAATGCTCTGAAAAACATAAAACTTTTTATAAATATGAGCTGTTATCATCACCAGAGGATGAGGGTGGAGGCTGAGAGGCAAGAACTGGACAAAGAAATTAGCAAGAGCCTTGGGATGCCACCTGGACCATTCCTTTTCTCCAAAAAGAAATCCCAACCACCTGGAGTCTACCAGAAATGTAACCCAGCTACCTAAAGCTGTACTGGATGAAGGGATCCAGAGACAAGGGAGGTCAGATCTGTAAGAAAGAGAGGAGAGGCAACAAAGACCCTCAACTGATAGTAGAGGCCAAATGTGGAGTTAAATCCAATGTGAGCATTTACCTTTGCCTTCCAGCCAGGTGGCTGACACTGTAAGGATGGAACTCCCCCTGCTGGCCACCTGGTTCAAGTCAACTTGGTTCTAAGGGCAAAAACTGTCTTGGGAAGGTGATTGTCTTCCCCACATGCCGTGGAAAGGCTGTCCAAAGGTAATTAAAGGTGATAGTAAGGAAGTGCCAACTCACAGCAAAGAGAGTGGGAGTGGAGGCTGTAAATCAGGGACTAGCTGGAGCCAGCTGGAACCAGGAAGGACCGATTGTTAAATTTTCAATGTGGAATTTTCAACATTTGCACCTTGGAAACTGGCAAATAGTACAAATCAGGGAACGATTTATTGTACTGTTGATTGTCTAAATTTGAAAAAGGAATGGAGAAAACATTAATAATGCAGATTAGACTGAAAAGCATGTCATGCATTTTCAGAGAGCCTGTGCTTTTTGTTTTAAACAATAACCAGATGTAGTCCATCTGCTGTGTTCCCAGCCTGGAGAGACCAGAAGATAGGAAAGGAAAGAGGCTGATCTGGAAGAACAAAAAAAAAAAAAAAAAAAAAAAAACCAAAAAAAAACTAAAAAGGGTAACATGCCTAATGACAGGTCAAAGGAAGATGAAGGGGAGAGGCTATGGGTAGTTTGGTTATAATGATCTATTCTGGTGATCTATTGATCCCTTAAGGTCAGTGAAAGGTAACAAAAAGAACCTGGACATGGATTCAGAAGTCTTGGATTAGAAAAGTCTAAACAGCAGCTTTGTGACTATCACTTCACAGTCTCTGTTTCCTTATTCATATTCTACATTGCTACCAACTGCCTCACAGGGTTATGGTTGAAGAGGTAAACAAACCCTTATTGTTTCAACAAACACTGAGTCTTTACTAGTATAAGACAATGTAGCAGGTACTATTTTGATAGTGATATTGAATTTACTGGGGAGGAAGGAGAGTAAGCTCATAGGCCCTAGCAACAAGGATCTAGGCAAGATGGGATGAACTTGCTGAAAGATAGTGACAGAAAAAAGTTTTGAAAGTGACAATGAAAAGCAAGGAGCACCAAGCCCTATTTCTAGCCTTGTGTGTCAGGAAGTGAGAAGGAACTTGGAAAGAGTGTCAAGAGATGTTGATATTTTCAAGAGAAGCCCGGATTTCATGAGAGGAATGTGAAGGGAGTTTGTTAATAGAAAAGGGTCCTAGAGGACATAATGCAAAGGAAAAGAGTTTTTCCTTTTAAGAGTTAATAATTGAACTTAAAAAAAAATAAAGGAAACTACTATCTCCTTTCAAATTAAGATAGAAATAACCCAGAACCCTGAGCCCAAGATCCCAAGGAACAGCAATACTTCCCAGATGGCTGGAATTTCCTGAGTGGAGAATTGGCATGGCCAGATCTGTGCTTTGAAAAATCATTATATAATCATCATTATGCATCGGCAGGAAGCATGAATTAGAGAAGGGAAAGACTTGAGGTGGGGAGGCTAATGAGGAGACATTTGCAATAGGTCAGGTAAGAGTGATGAGGATCCGAATTAAGCTGGTGTCTGTGAATGCAGAGATGTAGAAACATGTCAAGACTGGGGGCTGATTGGATATATGGGGTGCTAATAAGGAACTGAGGATGACATCTAGGTTCTGAACTTAGGTGACTAGAAGGATAGTGGTGCCTTCAAGAGAAGAAGAAAGAATTCGATTGGGGGAGAAAGATGAGTCTTCCATGTACATGTTATGTACAGCTTGAAATGTCCAATGGGTCCAACAGGTAATTTGTGATGCAGGACCGGAATGCTGGAAAAAGTGAGGGCCCAATCAACACAAAGGAGTGAATTTTTCCCAGCTCTGTTCAACAGTACTTAAATAGAAAGTAAAAGATGGTGAGAGAAATTCTGAATTGGAATTTCAAGCACAAGGGAACAAGGAATTCAAAAGCAGAGGATAGTATTGAATTGAACTGGTTAACAGGAAAATGAAGCCAAAAAGAGATGATGGTCTGGGAGGTATAGGAAGAAATGGAATGATAGGATGCTATGATCAGGTAGAGGAATGGGGGTTGGCAAGATCAAGGGTGTGACTATTAGCTGAGGTAGAGGGAAAAACCGGTCATAAGTAGGTTAAGATCCTGGGAGACCAAAGTGTTTGAGGGAACATTGACACATGGCAAGGCAGCATTTGGAAGGGACAGAGACCATAATCCAGGTCCTAAACTCTTAGAAAAAAAAAGACAGATCTGAGAGTTGGTAGGTAACAAGAGCCAGAAGTTTGAAGTCAGTGGTCTCCTGCCTGAGAGAAAGGAAGAGATGTGGCAAAGAAGGCTAGATGGGCAGATGAAGAGTGCACAAATACCTAAGTTTTGGGTCAGATTGAGAAATCGAGTTGTGTTCTCATGAGTTTGTGTAGTGGACAGAGGACTTAAACCTATAGTTAGGAAGACTCAAATCCTGCCTCAGATTTATGACACCCTGGGAAAGTCACTTAAATCTGTCTGCCTCAATTTCCTCAAGCATAAAATAGGGATAAAAATAACACCTACCTCTGAGGGTTATTGTGAGGATAAAATGAGATATTTGTATAGTGCTTTGCAAACCTTAAAGAGGTCTTTTTTTTTTTAAATAATGGATCTAAGGGCAGCTAGGTGGCACGGTGGATAGAGCACCAGCCCTGAAATCAGGAGGACCCGAGTTCAAATTTGGTCTCAGACACTTAACATTCCCTAGCTGTGTGACCCTGGGCAAGTCACTTAACCCCAATTACCTCAGCAAAAAGCAAAAAAAAAAAAGATCTATAGGAAATTGGAAATAAAAGGGTTTGTAGAGTGGTGCAAGGGGTAGGGGTGGGGGTAGTTTCTGGATAGATAACAATTTCTGTGAAAGAAAGATCTGGCAGTTTTACTGGACTACAAAAGTTTAATAAATAGTGTGACATTGCAGGCCAAAAAAGTTAACATGATCTTAAATTAAAAGCTACACTAACAGAAACACACTGTCCAGAGCAAAGGAGGTGAGAAGTCCTTCTGTGCTCTGCTCTTGATATATAATATCTGGAAGAGTATATCTGGCCTGGGTACAATCTCTTTTTTAGTTTTTAGAGAAAAGAGGCTATGTAGAATGGTATATAGGGCCATATGCCACAAAGGTCAAAAAAGTTAAGGGCAGAGGCAATTAAGAGGTTAGTAATTTTGATACATCAATAATTTTAAAGACAGCAGTTTCAGTCGTATGATAAAGTGAGAAGTAAAAGAAGTAGAGGCAATAAGTATAAGCAGTTTCTTCAGGAAGCTTGGCTGAGAAATTAAGTCAAGATGGAGAATAACTTCAGGATGATAGAGCTAATGAAGGTTAAAAATGGGAAACACTTGGATGTGTTTGTAGGCAGCAAGGAAGAATCCAGGAATTATGGAAAGATTGAAGATTGGGAAGAAGAGGATAATCTGAAGGAGAACATAGAAAGGAAAGGGATCACAGTTTCATGCAGAGGGTGCTGGAGAGGAAAGGGTTACTTTTTCTTAGACTGAAGAAAGAGAATGGAGGATGATACCAAGGTGTTAGAAGGTAAGGAGATGGACAAGAATAGTAGCCTAGTGTTTGAATGTCCTCTGTCCATACTGCTGTGGCTCTTGATCTTGATTTGTGATAATTCTCTATATATCATGGATATCAAACCTCCATCTGAGTTATTTAATATAAAGATTTCCCTTCCAATAAACCACTATTTCTTATTCACATCAATATAAAAGGAAAATTAGTTTCATTATTTCCTAATCATCTATCCTGGTCAGGTTTACTTGACTCAAGAAACTTGCTGCCAAATGGTTTAGGGTCTCTCTAAAAATCAAATCCACATGTTTCTCATTTATAAAAATCTATAAAAACTTTCTCATCTATAAAAAATAGCCCTGCTACTTTACTGTGTGTATAACTTTAGAAAAACTATTTGATATCTATAGGCCTCCATGTATGTGGCTTGGAATAAGGTCCTTGAGGCCAGGAAGCTATTTTTGTTTTTTCTCTCTACCCCCAGCATTCAGTTCAATGCCTGGTATATTATAAACTTGATTCTCATGAGGGTGGGGGGAAATTGATCAGAGCAACCTTGATCAAATTTCTCTCCAGCCCAGTTGATGAAATCACAGATGGTAAGGAGCAATCTAACAGATACAAGGCAATGAAATGCAAAGTGTTCACACAGTTGCCTCTATGGTGTATAAAAATGTTCTTCAGTCAAATTTGATGGAATGAAGGAGTCCATCCGTTAGTTGACCAAAGGTCTGACCATACTCTTACAGACTTTTAAAAAGAAAGACAGATTTACTGGGGAACTTGGTAAGGATGTTGAATGTAGGCAGAAACAAAGCTGTAAGCTCTGGCCAGAGAAAAGAGCTGACTCTGGAAGAAACCAACTCTTGAAAAGGCTTGGTAGGATGAGGGGCCATTTCTTTAAGCTACATGGCCATTAGGAGACACAGTAAACATCAATGAGCAGACCCAAAGGAATGACTTGCCCAAGCAGAGATGCCCCACTCTGGAAGAGAAAGTACATATCCTCTCTTACAGTATCTGAAACATGATTTGCAACAGCTATTTGCGTTTTTTTTTTATTCATGTCCTCTGTGTGCGCTTTCTCATCCCACTATTACCCAAGTAGCTGTGGGAAAGCTTGCCTCAGGTTAATGGCAGAAATGTTTACTATTATTAAAATATTATCTCAGTAAATGACTATTTTGAGCTAATTGTGTCTATTGGTTAACTATTGAGGTAAGTGAGGCTCTGAGCTATAGTTACGAACCACAGAATATTTTCAACAGGACGTTAATACACAGTCTACACATTCCAAAGTTGGAGTGCTGAGAAGAGGGTCTGTATGGAAAATGATTTCTACCATGGCTTCCAGCTCTAAGAGTTTATGGGTATGATAAGTACTACCTACCCAACAAGAGTGTTGAGGAATGCATTTTGTATAGTCGTAGGATCACATTTTTATGACAGAAAGGAACTTCAGAAGTTATCTAGTCATGAAGCCCAGAGATTAAATGTCTTGCTCAAGGCTGGGCAGGTGCCATCAGAGCTAGATATTGAACCCAGATTCCTTGACTTCTAATCTAGTTCACTTTTCACTGTATCATACATAGTGCCTAGATCTAATGAGCTTATGATTCTGAATTGTTAATGAGTTGATCTGCTTCTGTGAAAGGAATTGCTATATTAGATAAATAAATAGAAATGAGAAGACACATGAAATGATGGCAGAGTGAAAAAAAGCAGAACAACAAAAACCTAGACATCCTGGCTCTGTAAAATTAAGACAATATCTTAGTGGAAGATATGGAAATAAATAGGACATTTGTTACTATCCTTCCATTTGTAATGTTGGAGTGTTGAAAATTTCATTTGCCCTTTTACATTTTTGAATAGTTGTAATTGTCCATGAAATTTAAAATAAGATTTTTATGGGAGAATTTTTTTGGTGTGGAAGGTGAAAAGGGAAGGCAGGGATGGTTATGGAATATAACTAAAAAGATTGTTAAGAGGATCAAACACAAAGGATTATTCAGCCTAGAGCTTCTTCCCCTTTAAAAGCCAACAAACTTTCTCCATTGGGTGGGCATTGGTGAAAGGCACATGTGTGCTGGTGGCACTGATGGGATTCAGACATTATCGGTCCCTTAATGACACTCCTTGCAGCCACTTTGGATTTCTGTATTCTTCAAAAACAGGGTTTCTTAAATTTTTTCCACTCATGATCCCTTTTCACCTTTAGAATGCTTGTGTTCCCAGATATTAGGTATATAAGAGGTATACAAATCAAACATTTACTGATGAATGACAACTTCACGACCCCCACATTCAGTTAAAAGACCCCATATGGGGTCATAAACCAGTTTAAAAAGCTGGGTTCTAAAACATGGGGTTTCAAAGTTGGCTTCGGGGCATGACTTTAAAAATTGCATGGTAATTAGTATATGGGCAGATGAGTAGCCCTGCCAGTGACAGCCATGCTACCCCCTTTACACATTATCACTCAAGACTTCTCGACATTACTGGTTCCCCCTGGCATTGGCCTTAAGGGTACTAACTGGGCCCCAAGTATGCAAAGGCAAACTTCCCCACCCCCATTCCCTGAGGACCCTGCTCCTTTGATTACCTCACAGCTTCAGTCTCAGCTGCTGGGCTCTTTCTGAAGACCCTCTTCTCCAGCCCAGTTTCATTTTCAATGGAACAGAATACAGTTCACATACTACAGAGTAGCTGCCTCACAAATTTCATTGTATTATCTTGTTCCCAAACCAGCCCTCTTCTGAATCTCTTACTTTAGTAGGGGACCACTTTCCAGTCACCCAGGCTCAAAACCTAAGTGTTATTCTCAACTTCACTTTCCCTCGCCTATGTATATCAGCAATTGATCAGAAGTTATTGCCATCTCCGTCTTCTTCATAGGCTTTACCCTCTTATTTCTACATATCCATTCTAGTTCAGGAAACCACACACACACACCCGTCACCTCTGACTTGGACTTTTGCAATAGTTTTTCTGCTTAGTTTTTTTCCTTTTTCAGTCTGTTGCACAGCTACCAATGCTTTCTCTAAAGCTAGGGTTAGATTATCCTTTCTTTAAATTCCAGTGGCTCCCTATTGACTCTAAGATTAAATATTTCATCTGCATCTCAACCTTTTAAAACGTCTATTTTTTGCATGTTTTACAACATATGTATTAGTACATGTAATACATGCATAATAATTAGACATGGATCTGTGATTTTTGAGAATAAAGGCAATTCCAAGGTAAGGAAATTCTCTCTTGTAGTGCAGGTCAACATCTTCTCTATAAGTTGGAAATCTTAAGAATTGCCTGGAGCAGTGAGTTTAAGTAACTTGCTTAAAGTCACAGTCAGCATGTCAGAAGCAGAACTTGAACTCAGGTTTCCCTGGCAGCCCCCTAGGAGGTAAGGGGACCCCAAATCATTCTTAACTTCATTTACCTTTGGACACAAATCCTGCTACAGCAGTTGGTCAACAGATGGTAAGCAAGCTCCCAATTCCAGCTCAGCCGGAATTCAGATTTTAGTAAGGTTTAGAAGTTGGGAGACAAGACTCCTTCCCTGCTCAGAGGGAGTCCACCTAGTTCCCATCTGCGCTCCACTTCTTGGCTTTGGGGGAAAATCACTTTCAGACTCATTCATTGTGTATAGCTACATCCTGGGGAAAACTTCCCTTTTCTTAAACCAAGGATGTCTGACAATTACTGGGGACTGGCTGGAGATCGTCTCATGGACCTTGCTCTGGTTAGAAAGTAATACTTAATATTATTCGTATATCCTATTGTCTTCCCCCTCATTTCTGCCTCCTGCATAGTGTTGAGTATTTCATTAGCACTGCAGTTTGCTGATGGGCAATCGATAAGGGAGTGTGCTGCTGCAGCTAACAAGAGCAGAGCCCATTTGTAAGGACACAGAACACTACATATAGTAGTAGGCACCAGCAAATTATATCTTAGGAAGCTCCATGTAACTTGTCTCTCCTCAGGCTCTTGAGTGCCGATCTGCCTGGCAGTTGGCTGAAATCCAATTAGGTTAGCCCTGCAGGATGATTGAAAAGACCCAGAGACCTAGATTTGTCAGCTCTGGGATTCAAAACTGCCTGAATTGGCAAATGAAGACGCATCATTCAGAGACCAAAGGCAATGGGGTGGATAACTCATAGACAAATCCAACTGCAGTACCCCAAAATTTAACCTTTTCAGATGCAGGATGCCCAAGGCCCTTGGAGGTTTTCTGGCCACCTATTCCATTTAAGGGACCCATATTGCTTTGGATTCTTGGTTCTTTCTGGTATTTTCCCTGGCTGCTCCTCACCCCTCTCTCTATAGCTGACTTTATTGACCTGGGATCCATGAATTATTTTTTAAACTTTTTATAATCATACTTCAATGTGATCAATTTCCCTTAATCTTATGTATTTTATTTTGTGCATTTAAAAACACAACTCTGAGAAGGGATCCAAAGGCTTCTTCACAATTCCAATGGAGTCCACAACATTAAAAAGATTAAGAATCAATATTGGCTAGCAAAATTTCTGACATGGCCAAACAAGAGGGAGTAAGTGTGTGGTCAGTCAGGAGACCTGAGTCAACAAAGAGGAAGCCCTCAAGAAAAAAAAGCTTGACCCATATCCAGAGTGGAAATGGGTTAACAGAGAAAGTTTAAGGTCCTTGTAGTCAAAAGTCTTAGAGGAAGGACAGAACCCTTCCATAGCTCAAATACAAATGGGCGTGACAGCCAGAACTGGCATGGTGAGTATGCACATATGGGGAGGACTCTTTCTGCCGGTGGGAAATCCTGCTTTGCCAGCTGCAGTCTCCAAAGCAAACATGGGGATAAGGGAGTTATCAGAACCCCCGGCTATTCTGTAATTTCATCTGTGTCAGAATGATGAAAGTTTCTTTCCAATTGGACCAGCTCCCTTATTCCCCTTCCCCTGTAATGCTAAACCACCAGAGAAATAACTGGGAACAGTGAGGGCATCTACTCCAGACTCCCAAAAAAACATTTTTGGGGCACAAAAAGCTTTTGAAAAAGAGCTGATCTGGGAGGCTGATGAGAAGGAGCACCCTCTCTCATGTACAAGCCAGCCAAGGTGAGAGAAGTTTCCTACCCCAGTCTGTGTTGTGGTACCAGGTCTTTCTGATTCAGGAGTATAAACTACCCTACAACCTTTCTGTTCCCCCAACATTTTCAGAATTGTGGGGTATAGAGAATTATGTAGCATTAATCTGCTTGGGCCCCAGAGACTGGATACTTTGGGAGGCAAGTAGTTCAACATCAAGATTTATGTTTATGGACATGAAATGCACAATACAATGAGAGCCCTGGAGTGACTGCTTCCTCAGCCTAGGTTTCACCCCTAAGTGCTAGAGACTTCCCTAATGGCCCCTAGGGCCACTGAGAACAGAGCAAAGGGGCTCAATTATTCATGCAGACTGGTAACTTTTCAGGCAGCCACTACTTTAATTGTAAGGTACATAGAACTCAAGGAGAAGCCTAAGAGAAAAAGAAGGAGTGTGGAAAGTGGAAATTCAAGTTGAGCTGCCAAATATCAAATACTGCAGTGGGAGTGTGGGGGAAAGGGAAGAGTAGGGTAGAAAGGCAAGGAAGACCTGAAGAAATTCAATGGAAAAGAATTATTCTCATGACAGATCATGGGTTAACAACCACAGCAATTTTCTTGTTATAGATGGCACTTTAAACAGGAAGTAAATGAATCCAACTGAAACCACAACTAGAGAAAGATGCAAAAAATGCAGGTAAGGTAAACCCACTGGTTTTTTCCCTTCTATTTCTTGTAATTAATTATATTAAAAAAAACCTATTCTACCCTGGAACCCTGGAAGTGTGTAGGGCTAGAGAAAACAGCAGGCAGGTATCTTTGCCTGAGGCTAATAGTGAGAAAGAACAGGAGAAGCAGGGGAGACAGGAAATCACTCATTTGTCCAGAGCACTACCCCTAGAGAATCCCCAGAAAAATGACTCAGTGCTAGAGACCTATGTTTCTACATCACTAAATATGGAGTTATTTTAGTATTCTGGCCACTGTTACAGGGAACTATGAATGTGAGTTGAAATGATAGGTTCTTTCCACTGTGAAACACAAAGCCACTGCTGAGTATGAACATCAGAAGTTAAACTAACACTCACAGGCAAACACACAAAATATACGTCACCTATTCTCATCATGCCATGGGTACAAGGCTCAAGAACCATTCATGCATAGGGCAGTTATCCTAAGAATGACAGAAACACTCACTACTCTTCAGCCTCAATTACCCAAAGGGGAAGCAAATGGGCAGGGAATGGGAAATGTGAGTAGGAATGGGGATGAATTCTGCTCTAGGCAGGATTAGATGTTCCTTTTCAGGAGAGGCTAGCTGACTCTCTGATGCTGTATATCAAAAAAGTTAAAAACAGATCCACTCCTCAAAACCTTTCTCTAGCATGAAAGGGCCCTCATCAGGCTTAGACGATCCCACCCAGGGGAGTTGTCAGAAGATTTCCACAGCCTCCTATTATTGTACACTGGCTTCTCAACGGAGAGGATATCTTCAATCCCATTCTTTGGGATCCTATGGAAGATTTTCTTGCAGTCAAGAGGTGAGATGTCAGAGCTGCTTAAAAGAACCTGTAAGAGGAAGGGAAAAAATAATCATTAAACATAAATACACATATTTCTATTGAAATCCTTCTGAGGACTGAGCCTAGGTTCTCAAGGTTATGACAGGAAAAGCTATTCTGGCAGAGGACAATCTCGATAAAGTCCTACCAAGCAGAAAGCCTTTAAGTACAGCCCAGTGATGTACTGTTTGCCTGCTGATAGAAAACTGGCTCATTTAATTTGCAAAGCCTTATCACCAGAAGGTGGCCACTAGGAGGCTTTTTTTTTTTTTTTTTTGGCCATATACTAAGGCATAGAGAAGCTGGGATTTAAGTCAATGAAAAGATGAAATTACATTTCATTTAAAGTTAATTTAAAAATATACATATTTTCCCTAAAGTAAGTCCCCCTTCCTCAAGTGTGCACCCAAGTGCATGAAAACACACACACACACACACCCCAATATATATGGGAGGATGCCATAAAGAAAACTGGTTCTACTAGTTTTAAATAACCAGCTTTCCTACTACATTCAAAATGATTTAATTTATACATTACTTTTCAGATAGCAAAGTGAAGTACTCAAGCATCATGAAAGCAAGTTACATCTACACTGTATATACTATCATGAAAGAGTCTGAACTATAGACACTTGTCTTCAATGGATTATATCTAGGGAAAATAAATACTCAGGATATATGGTAAAAATAAAATTGCCCACATAATGCTATTCTTTAAAAAATAGAAGACAAATGAAAACGACTCAAAAAGACAAGATGACTTCACGTGTACTTCTCTAGAGGAACCCAGGATAAGGGCAGAGCTTTTTTCCATTAAGAGGCGAGGAGCCTCTGGTGTGAGGTGCCCTACCAGTGCCAGGGGTTACAGCAGGATGAGGCTTGGGTTGCGCAGCTGCTTGTAGACTTGGAGGAGTTTCTCTGCAGCAGCACTGGCGCTGGCATCATCCTCAACACACAGACGATCTCTCAGCAACTGCACCTCCTTGAGTAGCATCTACACGGAACAAGGAAATTAAAATAAAAAAGAAAGAAAACAGGGGCAGAATGATGGAGAATGGCAAGATGCTAAGAAAATCCCCTATTATAGCACTGACTAGTCACAATTCCAGAAGACTCATGATTAAATATGATGCTTACCTCCTGAGCAATATCTCAGGGGGAAGACAGACATTTTTCTGGACACGGTCAGTGAAAGAATTTGTTTTGCTTCATTCTGAAAATTTGTTACAAGGATTTTGCTTTTCCTTTTCAAACTCAAATGAGTTAATTTATATAATTCTTTGCAAAAGCTTTTTAGACCTTAAAGCACTATATAAATTCTATCATTTAGCTACCATTTAGCTATCATTTAGGCAGGTGGGGAGCACAGTGCATAGGGCAAAAAGCCTGGAATCAAACACAGAACTCATTGTTTGGGTTCAAATCCATTTTCAGTACCAGCTGTGTGACCCTGGACAAATCACTTAAAATTCTCTGGGCCCAGTTTCCTCAGCTGTAAATGGGGATAATAATAGCGCCTATCTCCCAGGATTGTTGTGAAGATAAAATCAGATATTTGTAAAGCTCTTTGCAAACCTTAAAATGCTCTATGAATGCTAGCTATTATTTATTTTTTCCCAAAGAGGAGTTGGAAGGAAAGAAGGTAGACTTTTGTCAAATGGAAAAAATAAAATTAAGTTTAAAAAAGGAAGACTAACTTGTACTGTGTTCAGTCAGTCAGTCAATAAGCATTTATTAAACATTTACTAT
Source organism: Myrmecobius fasciatus (assembly GCA_023553655.1). NCBI lineage: Eukaryota > Metazoa > Chordata > Mammalia > Dasyuromorphia > Myrmecobiidae > Myrmecobius > Myrmecobius fasciatus. Next base: position 42,894 of record JAJPUD010000412.1, read on the forward strand.
GTGCCAGGCACTGTGTTGGTATCTAAAGAAAGGTAAAAACACTGTGCCTGCCCTCAAGAGACTCATTCTAATAGGAGAGGAAACACATAAATAACTATTACATATATATATACAGATATATACAGAACATATTCTCAAAAGGAAAGCACTAGCAGGGAGAGGAAATTTCGAGGGGAAGGAGATGGAAGATGGGGAGGGACTGCCTGCTACAGAAAGTGGAGTCTTGAAAAGAAACCATGGAAGTTATGGGGTAGAAGAGAGGAGGAAGAATATTCCAGAAATGGGGGGCATTCAGTGCAAAAGCTTGGATGGAGCATTGTATATGAGGAACAGTCAGCAGCCAGTGTATCTGGATTGTAGAATAAATAAAGGGGTACCACATCTGATTTTGGTGATAACAGTGAACCTAGAGTTCATGGGGGACATGGGAAAAAGGAAGGGGAGTAGCAGCAATACTGTCAAACCAGTACTATAGAAAAATCATACTGGTAGCTGAGTAGGAGAGAAAGAGAGAAGGGGAGAGATCTGAGATAGGAAGACCAATGAGACTACATTAATAGTTTAGGTAAAAGGTGAGAAGGATTTTAGTATGAGTGAAGAGAAGGGGTTATATAAGATAGATTTTGTGAAAATAGAAATGATAAAAATCTGACAACAATCTGGACATGTGCAATGAGTACAAGTGAGGGGTTAAGGACGACACTCCATTTTGCAAGCCTAGATGACAAAGAAGACTGTGATGTCCTCAGCAGTAATAGGTTTGGGAAGTTTGGAAAAAGGGACATGTTTGAGGATAAAAGGTAGTAAGTTTTGTTTTGGAAATATAGACTTTATAAGATAAATATGATGACCAAGCTTGGCTATTCTTCTTCTTGGAAGAATAATGAGAAAATACATATTCCTCTCTTCCTTCCAGAGATTATGGCTGCTAGACCCTAGAGATCAGTTTTGCTGAACTGTACTTCTTTAATTCTTCATTAAAAAGAACAACTTGCCGAGAAAGGGAGAGTGAGAGAGAAAAAGAGTGAGTGAGTGAGAGAGAAGAAATATATTTGGCAACTGAAATTAAGGTGATGTCGGCAACAAGACTATATGATGATCAATTCTGAAGGACATGGTTCTCTTCAACAATGAGATGTTTCAAACCAGTTCCAGCTGTCCAGTGATGAAGAAAATCATTTACACCCAGGGAGAGGCCTGTGGGATCTGAGTGTGGACCACAACATAGCATTTTCACACTCTCTATTGATGTTTGCTTGCATTATGTTTTCCTTCTCAGGTTTTTTTTTCCGTACAGCAAGATAACTGTATAAATATATATACACATATTTGATCTGTGAGATAGTTTAACATAATTAATATGTATCAGACTTCCTGCTATCTAAGGGAGAAGGTAGCGAGTAGGAGGGAAAAATTTGTAACAGAAAGCTTTATAAGGGTCAATGTTGAAAAATTATCTATGCATATGTTTTACAAATAAAAAACTAATAAAAAAATAGAAATTAAGGTGATGTGAAAGAAAAAAGATATCAATAATGTTTAAAGTAATTGTTGATTCTTGAAAAGAAAGGGCTGGCTGCCTTTTGTAAATGTTACGATGGAGAGTTCTCATCTCAAAGGAAATCAGGGAATCAGAATGCCTCTGAATCACATAATTTTATTGAAATCCTAAGAATCAGAGCTACAAGATCATTAAGTTCCTTCAGAACTTGCTCAAAGTCACAGAGGTAAACAGATGGCTAAACTGACATATGAACTCAAGTTGACTCCCAAATCACTGCTTCTCACTACAACATGCTACTTCTTTTGCTTGAAAACCCATCATCCCTCCATGGCCACCCCTCTCATTTTCAGAAAACTAACTGGTAGGAAGTTTATCCTTGGATCAAGCCTAAATTGGCCCCTTTGCAATGTCTATCCATAGCTGCTTGTTCTGTCCATTGAGGTTAAGGAGAACAAGTGTAATCCCTCCACATTCTATGTGCCAGCTCTTCAAATACAACTCTGAAGTTACCCAGTCTAAAGAGCCCCAGGGTTTTCAATAGGTCTTTCACCAACCATCCCCTGGATGTTCTCCAGATTATCACAGAATCTGAGAAGTAGAAAGGACCTCATCACCCACTTAGTTCACCCCATACACAAAGAGAACCCAGCCTCTATCATGCCTGACAAGTGGTCATCCAGCTTTTGTTCAGACTTCCAAGGAGGGGGAACTCCCATCTCCTGAGGCAGCCCATTCCACTTCAGGACAGCTATTAATAAGATTAATCTGTGTTTTCAGAAAAACCTGGAAAGACTTACACAAACTGATGCAAAGTGAAATGAGCAGAACAAGAAGAATATAGTAACAACACTGTAAGATTCAACTATGAACGACAACTATTCTCAGCAATACAATAATTTAAGACAATTCTGAAGGACTCATAATTAAAAATGTAATCCATCTTCAGAAAAAGAATTAATTAAGAGACTGAATGCAGATGGAAACGTACTTTTTTTTAAACTTTATTTTTCTTGGGGGAGGGGTTTGTTCTGTTTCCTACTATAATATGGAAACATACTTTGCATGACTACACATGCATAATCTTATCTCAATTTGCTTGTCTTCTCAATGAAAGAGGAGAGGAAGGTAAGAAAAGAATTTGCAACTCAAAATTTTTAAAAAGAATGTTAAAATGTTTTACATATAATTGGAAAAAATAATTAAAAAAAAAAGAAATTTTTTCCTGACATTAACTCTAATCACTTCTTTATAACTTCCATCCATTATGTTGGAATAAAGTCTAATCCCTCTTCCAGGGGTAGCCCTCCAAACACCTGAAAATACCAACAGTATCTGGTCCCTCACATACCGTACTCCCACACCTTCATTCCCAGAGTTTTGTCTTCTCCAGATGAAATATCCCTAGTTTCTTCAAATGATCCTCATATGATATGAACTCAAGGGGCTTCACCATCTCATTACTATCTTCTGGACAATCTCTAGTTTCTCAATGTCCTTTTTGAACTTGGATACTAGAACTGAAAAATACTCTAGTCTTGAGGACAGAGTACAGTAGGACTACCACCTCCTCATTCATGGAAACTATGTCCTGAATTCAGCCCTCGAGATGATAAGTTTTTGGTTGCAACATCACATTGTTTACTCATCTCAAAGTCATTCCTAGATGTGGTACCTAGACATAAACACCATATTTCACTTCTTCTATCCTCTCATCTAAGAATCTTGCTTCTTATTTTAACGGGAAAAAAAAAAATGAAGGCACTAAGATCTGGCCTTTTATTCCCTCTTCCTCATCTCACATCATCCAAATGTCACTTCTCCACTTTACTCCTATCTCACATAAAGAAGTGTCCCTTCTCCTTATTAAGAAAAACCTACATGTATAAGTGACACCAATCGATCTCATCTTCTTCAGCAAATGGGACTATCCATTCTCACTTAACTTCTATCTCTGTCTACTGGCTCCTTCACTACTGCCTACAAACATCCCCATGTCTTCCCCATTCTTAAAACATCTTCCCTTGATCCATATATTTCCACTAGCTATTGTCCCATATCTTTTTTTTTTCCCTTTTGTGGCAAAACTCCTTGAGAAGGTTCTTGATACCTCCAATTCCTTTCCTCTCACTCTTCTGAACCCTCTAGAGTCTTGGCTTTTAACTTCATCTTTCATTTGAAATTGTTCACTCCAAATTTACTAATAATCTCTTAATCACCATATCTAATGGTCTTTTAAAATCTCTATCCTTCTAAGGATCACGGTCTCTTAATTCTGTCACTTACCCTCTTCCTCATGCTGAAGTTTCTGTGATACAGCTTTATCCTGGTTTTCTTCCTATTTATTTATCTGCTCCTTCTCAGGATCTTTGATAGATCTTCACCCACATTTGGGTATGCCCCAGGACTCTGCCCTAAGACCTCTTATCTTCTCCCTTTTTATTATTTCAAATGATTATCTTTTCAATTCTCATGGATTCAATCTCTACACTGATGAGATCTATTTATATAGCTTTAAACTTTCCTAATCTCCACTCACATTTTCAATTGCCTACTAGACATATCACAATGGATGTTCAAAACTGAACTCGCTATCATTCTCCCCAAATCTTTTTACTATTAAGGGTATCAGCATCCTTCTCATCACTCAGGCTCAAAACTTAAATGTCACCCTTAATTCTTCACTCTCACCTTCCATACACAGTTTGATGCCAAGTGTTGTCAGTTTTATCTTGTAATTTCCCTACTAAATGTCTCCTCTCCTCTCATCAGTGTGGTCCCCAAAACTGTAATTCATTTGAATTTAGTTATTTAAACCAAGTGATTTCTTATTATGTCCCTAGTCATTATTATATCCCTATTCAGCTTGTCAACTTCATTAACCATTTTATCCCTCCTAGTTTAATGATTATACTGCTTGGAAGAGAAAATAGAAACAAAGTAAGGGTTAAATAGCTCTGATTTTTCTCCATTGTCTAGCATTATCTCCCATTTATTACAAGCAGTGGTCCTATCTCTTTCTTTGATCTGTCTTTTCCCCAATATAGTTTTTTAAAAAACACCTTTTTTAATATCTTTAGATTTCTTCATTATCCTTAAACCAATCTGAACTTTAGCACTCCTGACATTATACTTATAGGAGCATGTGACCTTTTATATATGGTTACCTGTTCTCACTGATATCATGCCCATATGCATTCAATCAACCTGCCCCTTCTCATTTGGGTCATGCCCTATACTATTTAGAATGGGCTTTACCCCAGTTTGAAAGTTTGTACCTGATTCACATAGGGGCCAGACATCAAAAACACCTTAACTGCAGAAGCATATGGGATAAGCATTAGCATTGATCAGTTCTTGGGATAATGGTAGGCAACATCTGTGGTACCTATAAAGGGATAGTTACAAACCCTTCTTCCTTTCTAGTTATGTGTTTATATAGTGATCGTGTATATAGGATCACCCGCTGGCATTCCTGTTACAAGGCTACCTAAATAGAAATTTGTTAAAGTGACATAGACAAAAATGTGATGTAGGTCTCAAATTATCCCATTATCCCCAGGCCAATTAAAGCCTCCCACAATAGCAGGTTTTCTAGAAGAGAGGATGCAAGCTGTCACTCACCTCATGATTGGCATGGATCTGACGAAGATACTGCACACGGAGATCAGGTGGGTTAGAACCCTGAGCAGCCTGTTCCATGATCATTACCTACACAGGATAAAGCAAAGTAGAAGAGAAAATGAAAAACAAAAAGGATTAAAAAGCTAGTGAACAAGTTCTATCATCCCTTCCAAGAGTGGTCTGCAGAAGCCTTCTAAAGAATTTTATTCCTTGTTTTCTAAAATAGCTGTTTCCTTTTCTGTTCTGAACTTGTGCTAGACTCAGTTTGATCCTCTGACAGTCACCAGTCATGTTTATTTCTCCATCACCTATCCTGATGTATACCAAAAATTCTTGAGGATGGTATGTTTTTTCCTGGAGAGACCACAGAGTCATTTCTGGCATCTGTTCTCCATCCCCTTCTTAGAATGAAAAAATGAACTCTGTTCAAACTCATCTTTTCACTGCCTCTCCTTGGATGAGCTTGACTTTTTTCCTTTTATCTTCTGCAATCCTCTTTTAGATCTTCATCTTTACTGCCTTCCTCCCTACTTTTACACTCTATTAATTCCATTCTGTAATCTTCCCGAGCCTCTGTAGTGCCTGCTGTTTTATGTCTCTCTCAGGCAACTTTCCTGCTTACTGTTCACTACTTTTTCTCCATTCCTGTTCATACATATGAACTATTTTCTCACATAAGGAATGGTTAGAGCTTTTGTTGATGCTCTTATATAGAAACATAGAGGGTGATGGTTATTGACTCTGAAACAATTTTCATTTTGTCCTTTTTCATCCACTAATCTACCCATCTCCCCCACAAAATTTCAGCTCCACCTCTAGTTCATCTTCTCCATTTCTTCTTTTTTCCACTTAGTCTAGTTTATGGTTGCATCATTAAAAAAAAAAACTCCCAGTCTTCTTGCTTTTTGAAAGTTTTGCTACAAAACCTCAATTTGCTTACCTAATTATGATGTGAGAACAAAGGGATATAGGGAAGTGCATCAAGACTCATCAGCTGGGACCACAGCTGGATGAGCCGAAGATATATGAGGCACAATACCCAAATCAATTTAGGTACTTCAAAAACCATCTTCCATTTCCCTATTCTTCATTTCCTATGTGTATTAAGTATGAGTGTGAAGGTGTGTGTATAAGATATAAAGGAACAGAGTAAGAGAAAGAGACAGAAAGAGAAATACCTTCAAGCAAATCCACACACATATGGCATTCAATTCAACTTCAAAAAGTATGTATTTAAGTGTTTATTAAGGGCAAAGCAATATGTTCAACCTTGAAGATTTTAAAAGATTTTCAAATGTGAAAAATAACTATACTGCAAATGAGAATGTGCTAAATGCATATATATCACTTTCTACATATTATCTTTCTTGATTCTCCCAAGTACTAATGTTCTTTCACTAAACCCACTTTATATTTAACTGTGAGGTACTACATTATCTTTAGTCAATCAGTAAAACTTTATTAAGCACCTCCTATGTGCTAGGCATTGTGTGAAGCATTGGAACTATAAAGAAAGGCAAAAGAAAGTCCCTGCCCTTATGGAGCTCATGAGTTAATGGGAGACCCAACATGCAAATAACTATGTACAAACAGCTATATACAGGAGAAGTGGGAAATAATCAACAGAGAGGAATCAGAAAAGGCTTCATGTAGAATGGGTAATAGCTAGGATTTGAAGGAAGCCAGGAAGTAAAAAATGAGGAGGGAGAGAATTTCAGACATGAGAAAATACCCAGAGTTAGGAGAGGAAACATTTTGTTTAAGGAACATCCAGGAAGCCAATATCATATGGGTGAGGTGTGAGGTATAAGACTAGAAATTTGGGAGGAGGAGGAAAGAAAGGTTATAAAAGGTTCTGAATGCCAAAGAGAGGCTTTTATATTTATTGCTGAAGGTGACAGTGAACCAATGAAGTTTATTCTCTATATTTATTTCATATATACATATACGTACTAGTTGTCTTCCCCATTAAAACATGAGTTCTTGTGAGTAGTCATTATCTCATTTTTGTGTTGGAATTCCCAGAGCCTACCACAATGTTTAACATATAAGTGCTTAATAAATGCTTACTGATTGTTTGATTAATTTTGAGGTAGAAGTAGTTAAGGGGAATCAGAGAGAAGGTGACACCCAAGCTAGACTTCGAAGAAAGGGAGGAATATCTACAGGCAGATGTGTAAACAGTATATTTTAAGTATAAGACAACCACAAAGGCATGGAGAAGAGAGAGAGCTCAAAAGTTAGTAGCTCTATTTTTCTCAAACAAAGCACATGAATAACAAAAGTGCAAAATAAAACTACAATTCAGCAGTAGGTTGAAACCAATTTGTAGAAAGTTTTGAATGACTGAAAAACATTTAAGTGTTGACTATATGCCAAGCCCTGTGCTAAGCACTGAGAAAACAAATACGAAAAGATAGTCCCTAACATCAAGGAACTTACATTTTCATATAGCAGATTAAGGCTTCATATTTCATTCTATAGATCAATTGTCTCCAAAAATGGGTTATGTGAGTGCTAGAAAGGAAGAAAATCTTAGAACTTTTTTAAATATTTATTTTTATATAAAAATAAGAAAGAAATTAGGCTTCATTAATATTTAATATATAACTGATGCTACTGCCCTCACTACTTGGTCCATATGTAAAATGCTGAAGTGTAATACAGAAAATGAGGTATTCTGAAAACTAGACATTCCACACAGCATGGAGGGGCTAACGATGCCACCCTCATTCATTTGTTCACTTTCAACAAATTTCAAAATATTACATTTTGTGTCAGCCTTCTTAAGTGGATTTGGAGACCTTCCTTTGGAGACCACTAATAATGGCCTCAGGGAAATCACTGAAGGCTTTTGAGCATGGGAATGAGGTGACCATCCCCAGGTCTTAAGAAGACTGCTTTGTCAATTCCATGACCTACAGATTAGAGATGAGATCAGAGGCAAGAAGACCAGTCAGAATGTTCAAACAATAATCCAGATAGAAAGTTGTGATGGTCTGAGAATTATGCTGGTGGCAGTGTGAGTTAAGGGGAAACAGATTTTGAGAACTCTTGCATAGGAAGGACCGACAGGAGTTGGCAACTGCCTGAATATAAGGAATAAGGAGGGAAGTCAAAGTTAATTCTCAAAGTAATGAACCTGTACCTATTCAACAGTAAATACATTTGTTGAACTGACATGGCCAATAGAGCTCCTCTTCTACTCTTGCTATCAACAAAACACATTTTACATCCTAAACCATTTCAAACAAATCTTTTCCAGCCTATCTTAAAGGGGTGGTTTTATATTTCATTCCTTTTCGTGCAAAGAGCTCTAGAATGAAGCTGTAACTATCATTTTGCCTAAGATTTCTCAGATAGTGTCTTGTTTTTTTCTTTTTCAGACACCTTCATAGCCTGGTCAGTTATCCTTGCCACATGGAGAAACTTCCTCTGAGAGCCACAAAGTGTAGAATTATGGGCTCTAGTTTCCAAGAACTTTTGAGATTTGGTTCCAGGGAAGGACCAAAGACAAGAATTTCCTGAAACACTGAACTATATGAACACTAAGTGACAAATTACAAAAAGTCTGAACTACTGGACCACATCATAGGCAGTCCCTGTACACATCCCTGAGCTCTGACAAACCACAGGGTGACTTGTTTCCTTATCTTATGCTCTACTGATTTTTCACTTCCCTAGACTGTTTAAATATGCTTCACAGATCCCAAATGAATCTTCAAAAATTATGTCCACAGGGGGACAGTTTTCTAATATAATAGGGAAAAAAGCAGGAGGTTTATATTTTACTATAGATGCATAACCTTAGGCAAATCATTTCCCATCTTTGGACCTCACTTTCTTCATCTATACAATGAAAAGTTGATTGTATAATTTTTAAGGGCTAATAATACATGTAAAAGTGCTTTGTAAATCTCAGGGCAATATATAACTGTAGATATTATTATTTCTTTTCTCTAATCTTTTTCAATGAAGCTGAAATAGAAAGAGTACTAAGACAAGCCACTGTCCTATTGTTCTTTTTCATTGAGACTTACACAGACTATTGTATAGGGGGATAAGATAAATGCCCTTTTAGTTTAAAAAGAATATTATGATATAAGCTCATCCTGTGAAGGCATTTCTGGTGCACCTCCAGTATCAGATAGGATAAATGGTCCTATCCTATTGACATCCTGATCAAACATGCTACTTTTCAAAAAAGCTTTTGAAAGCTTTTTGTTCCCTGTAGTTTGGAGATATATTTTTAGTATCATGACATCTATTAATGTTATTCTTCAGTTTTTACAAATCAATGTGATGTTCAGGTTATTGAAGACAGCAGTTCAGGCTACCATAATGATCAGGTTTCAGTATAGCTTATTATTTACTTTCTTCAGTACATTTGTATTTGTAGCATGGGAATTTGTCATCTGTCAGTCCATAAAAAACAAGTTTCTGACATATAATTCTAGCTATTAGATTATATCTTGTTAGGTAAAGATTTCACAAAATGAAGGGATCATTTAAATATATTTTTTCACCTCTCACTTGCCACATCACACTTTGGAAAAAAAAAAAAAACCCTCAAAAGCCTTGTAACAAATAGGTATACTCAAGCAAAATAAACTTTTACAATGACTATGTTCTGGGCTTAGATCCATTATCTCTCAGTCAGAAGGCAGGTAAATTTTGCTTTAGATATAATTTCATTTGTTTTAAATATAATTTCTAGAAAATTTATTAAGTGCAGAATTTTCAATGACCTCAGTATCATCAACTTTCCCTCTTCAGATTTTAGTAGGCTCTCCATTAAAGATAATGTAGACTTAATGATGAAGTCATTTTTAAATTACCTTTGTACTGGTCAGCAAAATGTTGTTTGATGACATGGAGCAGAAGGTATCATTGAAAAGAAGCAGGATAAAACCCTTGCCTAGAACTGTTGAGATCTGTTTCCAATTTTGTTATGCTAGGAGCACTGGTGCATAATAAAATTATTCATGTTTTTAGTCTATTTTGTAAACATTTAACAATTGCTTTCTTTCAGTACCAGCTGCATCAAAAAATTTCCAACAGGTGGATGTTGGTATTTTTGATCTGTTCAGATGTACTTTGCTATATTGTGGTATCAGAACACGAAGGAACATTGCTGCCCTTCGTGCCAAGAGGATCATATGATGAACTGAGTAGTGCCAACTTGACAACCCTATACCTATTTTTTAGATTTCATAAGAAAAGTTTTATTACACTGGTCAGGGTATTATTCCAATCAATAGCCCTAGTAGACAGAATTTTAGGGTTCTTGTCATGCCTTCATAGATATCATTGCAGTCTCAAGACACCCTAAGTATATTACCTTGGATGCCATTGTTATTACATTGCTGTTGCACTCTCTTCTTTATCCATGACATAGATGATGGGCTAGACTTTTAAGAGTGTGAGGCCCTGGGAGGTTAAATGACTTGCCAAAAAATTACATGGGTAGTTGTGTCGGAAGCAGGATTTGAATTCAGATCATCTGACTGCAGGATCAATGTTCTTTCCCTTGCATCATACTGGCTCCATGTTATTATCTTCATTCTTATTCTTATTCTAAAATGTGTGATCCAAAGAGATTTTGGAAATGGTAAGCTAAGGAAGCTTTCCATAAACCAAAGAATGGTCAGTAGATTTTAGGAATTTTAACATCCATTTCAGAAATAATCTCTGCATATTAGAAAATCACCATCCAATTTTAACTTAAAAATATGCAAACCAGGGAATTTCTCTTTCCTGTTCTAATTCAAAATGATTTTCTGGATCAGTTACCCTAATGCAGGGCTTCTTAAGCTTTTTCCATCTGTGACCCCTTTTTGCCTGAGAAATTTTTATATGATGTCAAGAATATAGGTATATAAAATAGGTATACAAATTAAATGCTTATTAATAATAAATCATAACTTCATGACCCTCATATTCAATTATGAGACCCCCTTTTAAATTTAAGAATTTGGGACCTAATGTTCCTAATGGCATATTATATTCTAAGGATCAGGTGTTCATTTTATATTCAGAGTGGGAGTTAATGGAGATAGAATGGAGAAGCAACAAAAATATGGGAACTTAAAATTCTATGGTAAGTGAGCTAAAAAACTTTCTTCCATATTTAGTATGACTAATACATTTAATGCTTTTATCTGAAAACCATAAAGAATTTAGACACTGTTCCCAACACCCATATGACCCTACAGAGGTAGATCAAGGACAAACACCAGGAAAGAATGGAATCTGAAAGGAAAGAGGCCGGCTGCTTGCTGTGAGAGATGGCTGTTTCCATGGTAAACAAGAGCACACAATACCAGACTACTTTTGGCTGCAAAGAAACTTAGCACTGTTTCAGATACATTTAGAAGCAGAATAGACAAGAGTGAGATAGATTTTCTTGCAACATCCTGGCATGGTAACTATAGCTCATGCTACAAGCAACTAAACTGAACACATAGGGACCCCATAAAGCTATTTAAAACCAATCCTGCTTCTTTCTGTTTGGGGCTATGCTGGTAGGGCTCTCAGCAGAATGCTTCATAGATTAATGGGTCTCACTGCGTCACTGATGAGTTTTTAAATACCTGGATGCGTCTGATCACTGCATGATGCACCCTGCACATGTTAGCCAGAGAGGGGCTCTCCATCTGGATTTCCACAGCCTGGATGGGCCCTGCAGGGCACAGCTCAGTCACAGCCACCTGCAACAAAGAAGAGCTCCTTACTGCAAACTTTGCGTGTCGTTGAATTTCATTAAAGGGGATGAAGGGACTCCATTCAGTTTCTCTAAAATCTCTGATGTAGTGACTTCCCCCCTCATTGAGAGTTATCTCTATTGAAATTTTTTGGCATGAACCAAAAGTCATGTACATGGTGGGGTTTCCACATCATCTAGCTTAACATCACCATGCTATTTATTTGCTAGAAGCTAACAGTGCTTGAACATAAAAGATAATCACTGTGGCATAGGCTACTGCACTACGAATATTAGTTCTAAGTCTGACAGGCCAGTTACCTGTCAAAAATCAATGCTAGTTATTTTCTAAATAGATGTTTCCAGTGGGGCCCAACAATACAGAATGAGTTTGATAATGTGGAACACTTGTCTCCTTAAAATCAAGACCTGCTGGACTCACTTCAGGACCTCAAGCCAGATCTATCTTCAAAAGAAGAATCTGGAGTGACTAGTTTAATCATGTCTCCATGGAAACCATAAGTCTTCAACCTTGTCTGCCCACTGCCACCAAAATCATTATTAATTAATTAGATAATGAGATATACCTGTATCCCAATTCTCAACAACAGGAGCATAGTTACACCAAAGGATTTAATCCAAAAAGTTGAAACCTGGGTTGTACTAATGCTGTCAGTAATCATATTGCTGGTATTAGTGTTTATAGGCACAAAAAACTGAAGGCAAGTTGTATCTTCTGATTAGCCAGTCATCCGTTCAGGAAGTTTTACTCAACTTAGTCAATAATGCAGTAGAAATAGCTATGACTTTCCTTCCAATAAATCTGAGGTAAAACAGAAATCCAGAGAAGTTTAGCTTGTCCACTGTAATTAGTACACAAGACAGGCTATCGTCCACTACAGAGATTTTAATTAGGATTTTGTTCCTTTTGAGGCCATTAGCTCCTTCTACTGGATCCTATGGAAAATGCAAGATGTTGGATATCAAAGAGACTACTGGTCTGGATAGCACCATTATCATCAGTTCTTTCGGTAAGTTGCTCAGGCCAAGCGCCATTTGGCCATTATTTGGGTCCTGACTGACTCAGATTGAATGTAAATAATAATCATTTCTACTTGGCCAGAAACCCTGAGGGTCTTCCTCTCCCAAATTCATTCATTCATTCATTTATATACATATGCATACATACATACATGCATACACACACACACACACATATATATTTTGGACTAGGTGAAACAAGAGATTCTTTGCCTCAATTGCAACCTGCCCTTAATCACTGAATGGGGGCAGCCTCAGTCAAAGTAAGACCTGTTGAAGACATTAGCTTAAAATGCCCAAGGTTTGTCTCCCATTTTTATCCAGGGCCATTTCCAATGGTCTTGATTTATATCTGACCACTGGAACCAGATGGTTCTGAAGGGGAAAGTGAGGCAGATGACCTTGCCCAGCCCTCCCTCCCTTAGATCCAATTCCCTTGCATGTCATTGTATCACCTCCCTGATGTCATGGTCCTCTTTGAGAGCAAAGGACAAACAACAAGAAGTTCCCAATACCGCAGAGTAGCACCTAAAAGCTGCTTTTTGCCCCATCTCAAGTTTACTTTAGACTGAAACCACCTGGGGATTCCAAGATCTCCAAGAGACTGAACCAATTGAGGCTGGCCTCTGAGGTTTCCTTGATAACAGGCAAATCCCTGATCAACATTTCAAAATCATGATGGTTTCACAGAAGTCCTCTACATGTGAAAGCAGTCCAGACAGCCTGAGCTCATATAATTTTCCCTTCCCTAAGAGAAAGATAAAAGGGGCAGGGAAATCACACAAATATTTTTTGCACTTTTGTTTTGCTACATACAGCACTGCAAATGGGGAAGGAATGAGGAAAACAAGAATAGTTGTACAAAAGGACTCTTAGCCTTTTACTTCAGCAAGGACATGTGCTAGATGTTTCCCAAGAGAAAGCTGTTGGATCTGACATTACATTTCAGCTCTGGGAATCAGGCTGACTTCAAAAAGAAAGTGAATAAAACAAAAGATTTATCCTCAAAGGATAGTCTTTAAGAGCCTCTAGGACGTTTGAGGGTTTTGCCTCTTCTAATAAAAAAGAGGTCTACATTTTTGGGGGGCATTAATAATTAACTTATAATTAATAAAACCAGATTTTATGTTATTGGTTTCTTATGAAAAACAGTTAGTCTGTCAGTGAGGATTTTTTCCATGCTGGCAAGTGGAATTAGATGAGGTAAAGAACTCATATCAGAGTGGTCCATGCACTAAAGTAGTATGTGATTGTGATTCTCATACTGCCTTTGCAACCACAAGGCTTAGCACTATGCCTCCCACAGAAGACATGAGCTACTGACCCTAGGTACTACATGAGATAGTTTCTGCTGCTGTCCCACAATATGACTGAGATAATGTGAAGAGAAATTAGGGTGGAACAGGGTTAAGAATGGGACCTGGTATAGATTTCCCTACAGAAACAGGTGAGCTAACCCATTCCTTGCCTCTCGAACGAGGAGGTGGATGTCGTTTCCATCTGGGGCCACCCCCTGGACTTCTGTCAGCAACTGTGTCTTCACTATGTCCACTATGGAATTCTCAGCCAATAGCCATTGGAGAGTAGCACAACACAGGGGGACTTCTGGAAAGGCAGAAAAAAAGAATACTATCACTTTAGAGAAAGCTACACACACTCCCCACTGCTTTAGCAGCCAATTATTTACCAAGAATAGCTTGCCAATTCAAATCCTCCCTTCCCTTTGCTACTGTTCTGTTAATTAGGCTGAGAGAGTCCACTTAGAAAATTTTTAAAAGTTCAAAGTTCAGCTCCTTCAAAAGGAAAGACAGAGTACTTAAATAGCCTAATATTCTTTTGGAGTTTTAAGACTGAGTGGGTTCATAATAAGGGGGAAGAGGTATGATGGTCTATCTCTTAAGACATAAATTCAAAGGGTTTAGATATAACAATCTGCAGCACCCCAACCCTTAAACACACCAGAAGAGGAAACAGTAACTGCTGCAATAAGGAATGATGCAGTGGTAAGGAAAGATGAAAGACTTAATGTATCTAATTTTCCTAGATTCTGCAGTTCTTTAAGGGTCAGGGAGTCATTATTACCCACCTGAACAAAATTCCTTCAGGGCATTTTTAAGCAACTCAGATGACACCTTGACTGAGGCCACAGATGGTGGAAGGTACTTGGCTCTAAGGAAGTCTGGTCCCATCGGCTCAATGTTCTTCATATGTTCAGAGTCTACTTGCCCTCTGGAGGCTTCTAAAAAGGTTTTCACGGGGTCACTGGTAGGGCTGGGAAGGCCTGGAACTTGCATTTCAGCCACTGCAAAGCTAGGAAAACGAAGGCACTGCAGCATGTCCACAGTGTATTCACCCAGGGGCAAGAAGATACCATCTCGGTCAGGTAGGATGTCAGGGGGGCAGTCATCAAAAAAAGGGGCATCCAGAGAATCTGAAGAGGTTAAAGCACTGCCTAGAATCTCTTTCAGGCTATAAAATAGTGCACAGGATATGGTCACAGGTAGATCTAGTTTGCCATTTTCATTGGAGCCAAGTGGTAATGTCACTTCCCTTTTATTGCCTGGAGTGAGCTGATCAACTGGAATGGTGTAAGTGATGGCAGAGCCAACAGAGTCCACTTCTAAGGCACAGGAACTAGTAAACACCTGAATGCAAAAAGTCCACCCTTGATCTAGACTGTAGACACTACTATTCTCAAGCAAACAAGTGGCTGTCAGCACATCCCGGAGCTGAAAGCGACTCCAGGCAGTGGTGGTGGTACAACTAATGGGCTTTGGTCCTTCTCGATTAGACAGAAGGGCACAACTCACATTCATGGCTTCATTGAGGCACGTCAGGGCACGATTCCGCTGATCAACTGCCTTCTTCAGGAAAGACACTCTATAGAAAGAAGAATTCTTGGTTTGTAAACAGTCTTTCTAATCAATTTACCAAAAAAAGCTCTAAACTCCCACACCAAGATGTCCCATCACCCCAAGCCAGAGATAGTGCAAGTTCTCATACAAAACATAAATGAAAACCACCACCAGAGAGCCTGGTGTTTTTACTGACTATTCAGCAACTACTGCCAGATGTGTTGAGTTCATATTTTACACCCCCTCCACTCCCATATATGGCCAATTAACTAGCAACTCTGATGTTAATTAACACCTTCAATGGGACTGGAATTATGTTTCATTCTCCACCCTGATGTTCACCAGAATGTTCCCAATTGGCCCATTTTATTTTTTGAAGCTGTACAAGTAGCAACACTAAAAGTAATAGGAAGAAAGTTCAGAAACAGACACAGGCAAGCAGAGCAGCACTGAAACTACTATGTTAAATATGAATTATACCAAACAAACAAAAAAAAAATCCAACAAAATGTATATAGTAAGGGAAAAAAACAAACTGTATGTAACAGAAGTTCAGTTTCATATACAGTACAAATCCCTTTTTTTTTGTTTTCCTTTGTAGGCAGAATGTTCATATTTGTTGATGTTTAAATTCATAATAAAAAAGGAAAAATTTTAAAAGAAAGCAGTGGGAAGCTACTGAAATAATTCAAAACAATTGCCATCTGTGGTTCAGATAGTCTTTATAATACCCTGGTAAAATCAGAAAGATATGCAAAAGTTATAGATAAGTGAATTCACATAAAGTACATATTCCTTCACATGTCACCTCTAAGCTTCATGGTAGAATTGATAGGAAAGACTAGCTGCATTTAAGGGTATCCTTTTTTCTCCTACCAGGAGAAGGATGCAGCTGTTATTCTTGAGAGGATTCTTTTGTCTTCCTGAGATAGGTTGGCTTCCCAACTGCTCAAACTACAAATTTATGCAGCATTTTGTCCAGCCAATAACAACGATCAATATCTTAAACACTACACTGGAGGAAAAACCAATATACATTAAAACAGACCTAAATGATGAATATGAGTAATAGAACACGTTTTAATAGATTAACATTCATATCTGCACCAGTAGCTAAGGAGACAGCATGTTTACCTCTCTGAGACGTTGCCAATTCCAGAGAGTAATTCCTTAATTTTTTGACCCACTTTTCCTGTGGTCATCCTTACTGGTCGAGAGTCCTCAGAACCCAGATCCAGGCTGCAGGTCATCAATCGGCCCTTGGCAGATAAGGCCAATAGCTCTGCTTCACCTGACATATGACATGTACATGGTTAGGACCTGATAAGCAAATAGGAGCTAACATCTGCATCATCCAACATTCTCTCTTGACCCATCAGGACACATGCTAGCAAAAGACCAATAAGCTATTGAGGAAGAAAAGCAATTCTGGTATAACAGATAAGAGTACTTTGCCCAGAGACCAGGAAGAAAAATTTCCCACCTCAAGACACAATACTAAGTATATATTTCTGTTATACAGATAATTTTTGCAGAGAAATTTCTGGAGATCCCAAACATATCATCCCAAGAAAAGCAAAGTCATTCTGGTAGAGAAATGGCAATAAAGATGTTAATCTGACTACAATGAACAGAAAAAAACAGGTAAGAAAAGTCACAAGGAAAACAATAAACACATACAACACAACGTAGTAACAATGCTATGCAATGCAAGACAGGCTGCAGAAAACAATGTTGCAGCATTTCCAAAGAGAAACAGAAGACACAGCAGGAAGTCCTGTTGAAAGCCTTTTAATCAGCCTTTATAGTAAGGGGTAGGTGACTTTCTGAAAGCTGCTCTGTCTCTTTACCATAGTTTTGTTTCCTTCCCAATCTCCTCTACTGTCTGTCAGAGATGTTTTGGGGCTAACAAGATCTCACCTCTTTTGAAGAAACTGCTGGTCCCCCCAACCCTTGTTCCACTTTAAGCCCTATATATCTCATTTGATGATTGGGATAGTAAAACAGGAAGGCCAAGGAAGACAGCCAGCAAAGATCAGAAGGAATAGGCAACTTTTGATAGACTTTCTCAAGAAGTCAACAGAAAGATGTTTTCAAATACATGGATTTTTCTGAGTTTTCCAAAGAGTATCCCTTTGTAAGTAAAAAAAAACTTAAGTATTTGGTTCATAAATAACATTTTGCACATTTTCTCAAGCAAATAGCATACGATAGTGAGGCTGTTTTGCTGTTAACATCTTAAATAGCCTTATTTTTCTTTGTTAAAAAGGTATACTAACAGGTTACAAATATATGTCTTCACTAGTTTGGTATTCTCTTCTTTGGCAATTCATTTTCCTTTCCCTGTAGTGGAGACAATTTTGGCTTTTACCTCTAAAAGAGTATTCTTCATATAAAATGCTTTCCAGGATGGAATTTATTAGCATACTCACAAGTTACCTTAATGAAAAATGTGGTAATGGAAAATAATCACTCCATTCCTTTCCCCCCTCACATCTTTAGGAAGGTACAGTTCAAACCTTTTCTGTCTTTATTTAGAGGAAAACATACCCACAAAAATGGAATCCCTCAATTCCATACACATCTGCTTTAGAGCCATTTACTGGCAGGTCATTTGATGACTTGACCAGTTGCTTCTTCAACCTTCAAAAGAAAACTAAAAGCATAGTTAGGCAAATCTGAATTTATCCTAAACTATTTGTTGCACATGATCAGGTCCCTTTGTAGTAGGTGAACAATCTATCCAACAGTCAAAGGTCAAAATCAAGCAAAGACAAGCCCTTTTTCCGACACTAAGGCTGAGAATTAAAACACAAAGGAAAGAATTTTGCAGGGAGACGTTAACACTACTCAAGTTCCATACTTTATAAAAACCAACTTTTTGTTTAAACTTAAATCAGCACTGCTTGAGGTAAGACAAGTGATGTAACAACAAAGGTGTGAGAGAAGATAGTAAAATTGAAGCTACAGAAAGGGATGGAATAGAATGAGCAAGTGAAAGATGGATCTACCAATAGCTTCACTGAGATTGTACAATTATGGGTTAGGCCCCAAGATCTCTGGTTTATCTTTAAGTAAATGCCAGTACCTTTAGGTGCCCTAGAAGATACAGAAAGGGTCACAACGCTACAGATACTTAAGCTGGCTGGAGACAGAACTGGAGGTAGCACTCCCTGGGCATTATCTATCTTCTCAGGGTCTAAGGGGTTACTGTTACAAGCCAGGTCCACCACAGAAAGATCAGAATGGGTGCTGTAATACATGCGGCTTCCCACACCACAGGCAGCGCAGAGGATAGGTCCCCTAATATAGTACTCTCTGAGTTCTGGCACCAAGTTTCCTCCTTCTTCCCGACTAGACTTAATGGCCATCATTTTGCCATAGTGACCAACAGCCACCATACAGTCACAGCTTGTGTCTCCATTTAATGGTTTCTCATCCATGTCTTCTAGGATCCTTGGGTCTGTTCTCAGAGCTCCAATGAAGACCACAGGCTCTTCCAAGTGGTGAAGTATCTTGACAGGGGTTTCTGGACCACCAAGAGCCATCTCAGGAGATAAAAGGGCCTTCAAAGGCACACAGCATAGCTGACCATCTGGAAAACCACAGAGGATCATGGGAGACTTCAGAAGGGCAGCATCTGCTCCAAACAGCAAACCAAAGAGGGTCTCCTCTAGCACAAAACCTCCAGAACTACACCAAGGTGTGTGAGAAACACTGGTGCCTGGAGGGGATGCACAGCACAGGACTGGGAGAAATCGAGAGGCCAGGGGTTTCCCATTACTCCCTGATGGCAAAACGCAGGTAGAGAACTCCACCTCACTGAACTGGCTCCCTGGTCTGGGGTCCCCATCTGAGCCTTGGGGCTGCTCAAACAATCTCATCCTCCACTTGGATGGGCCCTGAGCCAGAGTGATGATGATGTCATTCAGCACCGTGAAAGCACACAAAGTAGCATCAGGGAATACACAGGAGTCTGAGTCCACAGGAAACACACTTGAAGGGAAATCACCTTCTTTGTCCTCGCCATCAGTCTGGTTCACCAACCTTCAAGCAAACAGGGAAAAGCTTTCAGTCAAGACAAAGGCCCAGAGTGTGCAGCCAGCACACCCTCTTAACAAGCTAAAAAGGAAAAGATGGTGCTCAGAAGTGTCTTATCAATCACATATCTAGGTATTTATAGTCAACCCTCCTAAATGTCTTGCTGATGAGTAGTGGCAACATAGCAATTCCTTCTGGAAGTATAATAATGAAATAGCACCTTGGGCAGCTCTGTCAAACTATCTTCCCACTTCTCTTTGAAAATAGCGGGTTCATGAGTTATAGTACATGAGGGTAGGCAAATGTTCCAGAAACTGATTCTATAACCTTTGAAGTCAATGGCAATTTACCTTTTTATTCAGAAGAAATAGGCT
The DNA here is from genome assembly GCA_023553655.1 of Myrmecobius fasciatus. Classification (NCBI taxonomy): domain Eukaryota; kingdom Metazoa; phylum Chordata; class Mammalia; order Dasyuromorphia; family Myrmecobiidae; genus Myrmecobius; species Myrmecobius fasciatus. Next base: position 63,033 of record JAJPUD010000412.1, read on the forward strand.
CTTGCTACATTTTCTCTTATGATCATAAATTATACAAAACACGTATCAACAAAAAATGTTGAGCTAAATTAGCCATAAAAGATACTAGGTATTTTGATCATCTCTGACAATAAGAAAATATTTCCATTCTCCATTATTTACTTAGAAAATATGTTATCCTATAAACAACAGCTTCTTCTCAAACAACAATTCAGATATTAAAGAATTAATGAAAAAAAAGTCAATGATTTTTGCCTTGCCATGTCATGTCCTCAGTTCTCATAGACAAGACTTACCTGAATACAAAAGTTGCAAGGAAATATGGACAACTATTTTTGAATCATCTACCACTACCCCCTTTTACTGGAGCCGTATCTCACAGTTATCAAACCAATACCAGAGAAGTAAAGGAACCATCAAGGCCAAAGATAGAGAAATCTGATATAAATTGTGAAGTTGTTTTCCTTCTTCAAACTACTGATCTGAATAACACTTCCTAAACTTCTTGAGCAGAGAAAAGGAGTCTTGGAAAACCAAAAGAGCTACCTCTGTCACAGGTGGTCCAGAAGGTGGGAGCAAAAAAAGTACTACATGAATAAGTACCTGATCAGATGAACAAAGGCTAAAAACACTGTAGATCTGGACTGATGCTCAAGAAAATACATTTTCCTGATTGACCACTATAGTTCTTATTCTGAACAACAGCTTGAAGGCAGACAAAAGGATGGAATTAAGGAAGTCTGAGTAGAGAGGATCTAGTATGGAGTCCAATGGTGTTCTGCCAACCTTTAATCATCTTTCTCTGAATTAGAAAGTACAAATCAAATAGTCTCAATTGGGTGAGTGATGCCATGCATCAATCATTTCAAACATGCTAAAAGATGTGTGCCAGAAAGGCAGTCATTACTCCTTCTATTAAATTCTTTGGCCAAACCAGAGATCCTGGGATACACCTATACCTCACCTGCTTTGAGGGTCCAATGACAAACAGTAAATGCCATTTCGAGCACACAGGACATATAGCTCCCTACGTAAGGCGAGGAGCTCCAGATGCCAGACTTGATCAGGAAACCTATATACAGCCTAGATGTGAAGAGAATGAACCTATTAGACAATGTATAGCACAAATAACATGACTTAAAATTCTAGAATGGTCTTTTCTTACCAGTCCCATAGAAAATATACCTTATTAACCCTGAAGTTCATTATAATTCTCTCCTTTGATTTCCTCTAGACCATTCTAACATGGTATTTGATACAAGACAAAAATTCCCTCCTCCAGAAAACACACAACCTACTTTGAATTTTTTTTTTTGAAATAGCTAAAAGCAACAACATTTAAGATCAAACATTCCCCATATGCTTAAGCAAGAACACAGAGCATGCATTCATGTGGCAGGAGGCTATGTGTGTAGAGTAAGGGGTGCAGCTGGTCACCAGGAACAGAAAGATAGCTTTGTTGTGTCACTGGGGAAAAGACAGGAATCTAGCAATTACCAGGAAAGACACATTCATCTTTATACTATTTATAATGGAAACTTCACCCATATTTCTCAAGGCCACCAAAAGAAAGCATAGTACCATGGGAAAAAACACTAGATTTGAGTCAGAAGACCTAGGTTCAAATTCTGCTTCAGACACTGTCTAGCTGTATGAGCCTAAGCAAGTCACTTAACCTCTCTGGGTCTCAGTTTCCTCATCTGTAAAATGAGTGAGTTTAGATTTGATGACCTCTCAGGACCACTCCAACTCTAAATCTAAGCTCCTATGAAGGGGATATAATCAGCCCTGGAGGTATATCAGAGGATCTGGGATACTTACATTTAGCAGCTTTCCTTCTTGGTTGTAGATATAGACGAATTCACTCCCATTGGAAAGGTAGATTTTTGACTCATGGCACAGCACCCGGGGTTTGCCTGCAGCCAGACCCCCAACTGGGCAGCAAAACCCAGCCAAATAATCCACCCTTTGGTTGTCCTCTGCCATCCTCCTGCCATACAGCTGCCTGATGCTACCCTAGAGAAGGGAGGGAAAGCACAAGTATGGGGCACGAGGCAGCAGCGGCTGCTGTCTCCTATTTCTGCCGTGGTTGCTGGTGCAAGTGCTCTGGGTCTAGGCTTTGTTCAAGCATTGCCTGGCACAGAAAATCAGCTTTTCCCATCCAAGCAGGAGCTGGGGCTGGAGGGGTTTGGGAGAAAAGGGAGGGAGGGAAAAAAGTAAAAGGGTAGGAAAAGGAGAGGGAAAGGGATAAGTAAGATGAATAAAGAGAGAGAGAGATGAGGAGATGGGAGTATGAAGGGGAATGAAGAGAAAGGGAATAAAAGAATGAAGGGAGAGGGATGAGGTAATGATGGGGGGATTGAGGAATGGGTAAGGATGAGGATAGGGGTTGAGGAGAATGGGGATAAAGGAATAAGGGGAGAGGGATGGGGGAAATGAAGAAAGAGGTTTAGAAAATGAGGGGATAAGGAGAATTAGGAAATGAAGGGAGAAAGACAGGGATGAGAAGGGGGATAAGAGGAAGGGGAATAAAAAAATTAGGTGAAAGGGATGTGGATGGGGGTGAGGAAAAAGGATTAGGGAATCATAAGAGGGATGGGGTTTGAAAGATAAGGAAGGGGAATTAGTTGAGGGAAGAGCAATGGGGTGAGGAAGGAAATAAAGAAAGGCATAGAATGGAGAGATGGGGGAAAAGGATGGGGAACGAAGGGGGGATTAGAGAATGAAAGAAGAATGAGGAGGGAGGTGAGGGAATAAAGGAGAGAAGGATGGAGTGGATGAATTAAGGAGGAGATTTAGGGAATGTGAGGAAGAAAGAAAAATAAGGGTAAAGAGAAACAGGGATAGGGATGAGAAGGGAGGATTAGAGATTGAGGGGAAGGGAAAGGAAAAAGGGATAAAGAGATGAGAGGAGAGGGAAGCGGGGTGAGAATTTTTTTTTTTTTAGGGGAAGAGAGAAGAATGAGAATAGGGAGAAAGAGACAGATGCTGAAGAGGGAGGCTGAGGGGGTGAGGAGATGAGAAGGGGATGGGGATAAAGAGGAGGCTGAAGGGGTGAGGGGATGGGGTGGGAATAGGGGATGAGGAGGGGATGAGGAGGAGATGAGTATGAAGAGGAGGCTTCTGAGCCTCTGGGCTGAATGGGGGGAAGGGGATTATGATAGGAATGAAGGATGAAGGGACAGGGGATGTGGATGAAGAAGATGGTTGAGGGGATGAGGGGATAGGGGAAAAGGATGGGGATGAAGAGGAAAGGCCACAGGGATAGAGTGCAAAGTTTAGGGGCTGCAAAATGGCAATTGGGGTTTAAAGGAAAGGAGATGGAGAGGTTTAGGTGATAAGAGAAAGGGAAAATGAAGAAGGGGGTCAAGGGCTGCTAAGGGCGGGGGGAATAGGAATGTGGCAATGAGGGGACATAAGATGAAGGGAGAGTGCTGGGAGGACGAGGACTAAGCAGGGGTTTGGGGTTGAGGAGCAGCGGGCGCGGCCGGCGGTAAGAAGCGCGGCGCTCCGGACACCACCACCCCAGCCCCTCCACCGCCAGGCTGGCCCAGGAAGGCGCCCTCCTCATGCCTCACGCCTCCGGCCTCGCGCTCCCCCGCCCCCGGCTTCGCACTCTCCCGCCCCACCCCCTCCCCTCCCCCCTCCCCCCCCCCCCCCCCCGTCCCGCCGGCAGCCAGCCTAACTCGAGGCTGCAGCTGGGGCCATTACCTGAGGAGGAGGAGGGGGAGGAAAAAAAGGAGGAGGAGGAGCTGGCAGGTCGCGCAGGCGGAGCGGGGAGGCTGGGAGGGGGAACGGGGAAGGAGGGAGGGAGGGAGGGGATGGGAAGAAGGAAAGGAGGGAGGTGCCTCTTTACGACAAGAATCTTTTTCGCGGGAGTAAGAGTTGGCCGTAAAGCGCGGGGGCTGGGAAGGGGTGGGAGGATCAGGCCCCGCCCCCTTCCAGGAGTCCTGCGCTGGCTTCTAGAACCCATTCTTACTTTGATTCAGTTGGGACTGCTTGAGCTCGTACAGTGTGAGCTCTGCTTTTTACAGAAGAGAAAAGGGAGGTCCAGAGAAGTGACGTGCCCGAAGGTCACACAGCTGGGTTGGACTAATATGAATTTGGCTCAAAGTTGAGAAAGTCAAAGGACCTGGGTTCAGATTCTGCTAAGACAAGTGTCGAGGCTTTCTCATTTGCAAAATGAGGGTAGTGGTATAGAGGACCCCAGAATACCCTTCCAGCTCTAGGTAATTAAGTGACAGTAATTGTTCATTTAGTTTACAGAATTATCTGAGGAGATAAAAATTCTATAATCCCATCAAGAGTAAAATACAAATGCAAGTGACCATAAGACTGGATCCTCCCCTATGGGCCGGGGGATGTGATTGCTGTCTAAGAATCAGCCAAGCTAAATTTTAATTGTAAAGTATTCCCAACCCCATAAAACTATGCTTTAAATCACTAATAACAAGAAAAATGCAAATCAGAACAACCCTAACATTTTACTTCACACCCTGCAAAGAAGCAAAAATGACTAGAAATGGTAATAATCAATGTTGAAATGGCTGTAGAATGATAAGCACAGTAATACATTGCTGATGGAACTATGAAATGGCAAATTATTTTGGAAATCGATTTGGAATTATGCAAATAAAAGTGATTAAAATGTCCATACCCTTTGGACCATTAATGGGTTTACATTCCTAAGAAGCCCCCAGAAGAAAGTGCCAATATCCTCCAAAATATTTGTGATTGCTAAGAATTGAAAACCAAGTAGATATCTGCCCATCAATTGAGGAATGGTGAAACACTGTGGTTCATGAAGTTAATGGAATATTATATAAGAAATGATATGTGTGACATACAGAGAAACATGGAAAGATCTATATGAACTGATGCAAAGTGAAGTAACCAGAACCAAGATAACAATATATACAGTGACTACAACAAAATAAATGGAAAGAATAAATATACACCAAAAAACCCAAAGTAAATATAATAAAATTATAAACATCAAATAGGACTCAAATGAAGAGATATGAGAGGTGCACAGGAATTATGCATTGTAAATATTTTTAGACTTTTTCTATATTTTAATCAAGCGTGCTATTTTTTTCCCTCTGTAAAAAGCACTACTTGTTATATGCTACCCAGAAAAAGTAAGGGAAGGAATACTTGGGATAACTTTGATGATGTAAAAAAAAAATCAACAAAATCTTATTTTTTAAAAAAGCTTATCACCAGTTATAGATTTGGGGTTTGATTTTTTCCAGCAACAGTAACTCATGAAACTTTTTTTTAATATGTTAAATCCAATATATGTATACATATTTATACAATTATCTTGCTGCCCAAGAAAAATCAGATCAAAAAGGAAAAATAAAAATGAGAAAGAAAACAAAATGCAAGCAAACAACCAAAAAAAAGAGTGAAAATACTATGTTGTGGTCCACACTCGGTTCCCACACTCCTCTCTCTAGGTGTAGATGGCTCTCTTCATCACAAGATCCTTGGAACTGATATCAGTCATCTCTCATGAAAGTATCTTCTAAGACATGGGAAGCTAAAACTAGTCATTCTCATACTATGCTGCCTTGTGTATCTCTTCCCAAACATTGCTCTGCTTCTAGAGCACCCAATTTTGATTTATCTTACCCAGAACTAAACTTTCGCAGCATTTTCCATCTATCTTATCATTCCATTTTGTATGCAAGTCATCATTGAAAGGAAAAGGGACTTACCTTTCTTTTCACATTTCGGACAGTATGTAGTAACTATCCAAAGAAAGTGACAGAGTGAAGAGGGGAAATGCCCATAAAAGGGAAGGTTCATTTCTAATTGGGGGTGAGGATCAGGAAAGGCTTTTTGGGGTGGGAAGTGGGGAGTAGCTAATACGTGATTTGAGCCTTGATATTTGGACACTGGGAGAGAGATCACAAGATCAGAGAATGGCAAATCTTGTCCCTTGTGGCAAGGGAAGGATTTTGAAAGGTAGGGGGATGACAGAGATATCAGATGGAGGGAATGGAGCCTGTAAATGTACAGTCAGGAAAATTCAGGGACAATTTAAGGAGATGATGAGTAGTCGTACCTTGGACAACCATCTGAGTTTTCTTATTTTTAGGACTTGAAATGCCTTTTCTATTCAGCCTTATCTGGCCCCCATCTTTCCCAAGAGTCAATAAGATATGCTTAGGGAAATCTGGGTCTCCATGTCTCACTAGTTGTGATCTAACTAGGATGTCAGCTGGAGTTGTGGAGAGTTATGGTGGGGATAGGAATAATATGCCCTAAAACTGACAAGTTGTCAATCACGCAGCCTTGGTAATGTGGATACAAAGAAAAAGGCTTTAGAATTTAGCTAGGAGTTGTCATTCTATTCCCTGCCTTACCAGTGGAAATGTAAGGACATTCAAGGGTTTACTCAAGGTTAGTCAGGGACAAGTGATCCTAATATATAACATTTATTGAATCAAGAGTCAAAAATAATGTACAGAATATTGGGGAATGAGGGGAGAGGGTGAAAAGAGGAAGGGGTTCAAGGGACAATGAGAAAGGGAGAAGAATTGAGGGGTTGGAGCAGGCAAGAATGTCCACATACCAGGGAAGACAGCCTGAGCCCTGAGCCCGGTAAGTACTTAATAGATGTTAATTGACGGGAAAAAAAATAAACTTTGCACTAGGAATAACAGAACAAAAATGACCAACAGGGAGTTGATATTCAGGATAAAGAGACAGTAGGAGATGACTGACCACTCTTAATGAATTCACCTGTCCCAGAGGAATTATATCCCTGAGTAGGGAAAGAACTAGCAAATGTGACTGTTGAGCCACTGTCAATAATATATGAATGATCATGGATAATGGGAGAGGTTCCACAAGAAAAAAGAATGACAAATAATTCTTCCCTCCCCCCTCAAAAAAAACCCCCCAAAACAAACAAAAAAAAAAAACAGAAGAGAACAGATTCTGCAGAATTGTAGACCAGTGAGCTTGACTTTGATTCCTGGAAAAATTTTAGGGCAGATCATTAAAAAGATGGTTGGCAAACATCTTGAAAGGGAAGCAATGATTACAAAGAGCCAGTCTGATTCATGAATAAATCATGAATTTCAAGAAATCATGCCAGACTATCTTGATTTCCTTGTTTGTATTAAACAAGTAAACTATTAGTTTCTAAATCAATAAATTCATAGAATGCAGTGGTTTGCCTAGATGTAGCAAAACTTATGATAAAGTATATCACCCTATTCTTGTGGAGAAATTAGAGAGATGTGGACTAGACAACAATGCCATTAGATATATTAAAAAGAGACTTAAAAAAATAGTTGTTAATGGCTCAATATCAATGTGGCAGGAGGTTCCGGTGAAAAACTCCAGTGATTTGTGTTTGGTTCAGTGACATTTTTATCAGTGACTTCGATAAAAGTATAAATGGCATGCTCATTAAATTTGCAGATGACACCAAGCTGGGAGGCCTAATTAACAATGGATAGCAGAAGGTCTTGACAGACCTGGAGTACAGGCTGAATCTAATAAGTTAAAACTCAATGAGGATAAATGTAAAGTCTTATACTTGGGTTTAAAAACAAATTTCACATGTAGTCCACTGTCATTCCCCCTGCCCATATTTTTCAGTTCTGAAAACAATCAAATCAGTGTTGTCATTGTTTTTAGCAAAAGTCTATCAATTTGCCTTCCCCACTCCTATGGCTCCACTTACCATTCTTTTCTAAGTCAAAATATTTCCACCATTCTAATATGTGGCCTGTCTTCCCCTCTTAAATTATAAGCTCTATAAGGACATCCTTTTCAAGATGTTTGCCAACCATCTTTTTAATGATCTGCCCTAAAATTTTTCCAGGAATCAAAGTCAAGCTCACTGATCTATAGTTCTGCAGAATCTGTTCTCTACTGTTTTTTTATTTTGGGGGAGGGAAGAATTATTTGCCATTCTTTTTTCTTGTGGTACCTCTCCCATTATCCATGATCTTTCAGATATTATTGACAGTGGCTCAACAGTCACATTTGCTAGTCACTTTTGTATTTTTATCCCCAGCACTTATTACAGTGCTTGTTTGGTACATGGTAAGTGTGCTAAATAATAATAGCTAATGAATAATAATTAATCTAAAAAATCATAATAAAAACAAATAATAATAGCCAAATAAGCATGCTAAATAATTTTTTTCATTCATTCATAAGCCAAAAGAGGGCAACCCAAATGGCAAAAGACCTTGAATCCATGACTGCTGGGATCATTTGAAGCTGGTGGTCTCCAGGCTCTGACAGATAAGTTTTCACCTTCTCTTGACTGGAACCAGGCTTCCATGACACTTCTCCACTGTCTCCGCAAGTGCTCCCTACATTTCATCCATCATTATCTTCTCCCTGACCAAAGCATTGATCTCCTCCCCTAGGTCACTGGTTCTGATAAAGGAGCTTTCACTTACCTTGACTGGAGCCAGGCCTTATTGCAACCAAGTCATCATACCATGCTGGACCTCTCCTTTTCCTCTTCTAGGTTTTCTTCCCCCATTGCAGTCTTCCCCCATTAAAGTAAAAGCTTTTTGAGGGCTGAGAGAGCTCTCATTCACTCTTATGTGTATAACTAGTACATAGCCCAGTGCATAGTAAGTACTTAATAAATGCTATATTTGCTTGTCTCTTTCTCTATCCATCTATTCATCCATCCTCCATCTATCTTTCTATCCATCCACACATACAGCCATCTATCCATCTATCTTTCCATCCATCCTCTATTTACCCATTTATCTATCCATCATCCGCTCATCTGCCCATCCATCTGTCTGTCTATTTATCTCTCTCTCTCTCTCTCTCTCTCTTTCTCTCTCTCTCTCTCTCTCTCTCTCTCTCTCTCTCTCTCTCTCTCT
>JAJPUD010000412.1:71897-133786 GCA_023553655.1 Myrmecobius fasciatus
TCTCTCTCTCTCTCTCTCTCTCTCTCTCTCTCTCTCTCTCTCTCTCTCTTTATCTGTCTATCTATGTTTAACCTGGAAAAAAAAAGAATCAAGGAAACCATGATAGCTGTGTTCAAGTATTTGAAGAGCTACCAAATGAAAGCAGAATTAAGAGCAGTGAATAAAAGTTGAAAAGAGGAAAATTTAGTCTATATGTCAGGAAAACTTCTTAAGAGAGATGTCCAAAAAAAATGGGATGCCACAAAAGGAAGGTTTTCCATCTTTGGAGGTCTTCAAGAAAAGTTTGGAATAACAACTTGTCAAGTATGTTAGAATGAGGGTTCCATGTATAGATTAGACAACTGGATGAGATGATCACAGAAGCATCTTTTGGCCCTTGAATTCTGCAATTATATGACAGAGATCTTAGCTTCTGAATTTATATATAACAATCTTTCCTTCTGACAAGATTTAGACTCGTTATCTTACAAGAGACCCCTAAATTACTAAAGACCCTGGAAGTTGTACCTCTTCCCAGCATGAGAAGAGAGGAAACTAAAAAGATCAAAACTAGAAGACAGGATTTACAAGATTTCCCCCCCTACAGTGAGAGCTGTAAAGCTAGTAAGAGTGAGGAGAAAACAGAAAGAAAGAATAACAAAACAAGAGAAGAGATAGATGATCAGGCTTTCCTCTGAAATATGCTAACAGGACTGCCTCATTTGTACTGGGCTGTGGAGCCCATTGTATCTCCTTGGGCCAGATAACAAGCAATTATGTAGGATGCAACCTGTAATTAATATTATTTTTCATAAGCACATATATTTTAATTGCACAAAATTCTGATCTACATAATAGAATGGTTTTATTTATTTCACTTTGTGACGTCGAGTTGCATGTGGAATAGAGAAGAATCAAAGCTTCCTGTGGATATTCACATATAGGAGGCAAAATTTTCAAAATTTTAGTCCTGGCTCTGTAGATACCTCCAACAAGATCCTATTACCTTTACAGAAGAGGATTGCTAAAGCCCAGAAAGAGAGATTTTCTCTCTCATGAGGTATCCAGATCCCCGTGTTTCTTCTAATTGTTTCATACCAATTTCCATGGTGGTTAAGACTTGATGGTAGTTTTTCCATAGGGCTTATTTCAGGCTCGGTCACCAGGTGGCAATAGACATTTGCAACAGGACATCCAGGGGACTGTCCAGCCAAGATAGAAATTGACCAGCAAGAAAAGGATTGATCCTTGAGAATAATAGAAACTGACACCTCCCTTCATTTTTAAATTCCATTTAAAGGGAATCATGGGGTGAGAAGTTTGAAGGGGGCTATAAATCCACCTGCCTACCTATCAAACAGCTCTTCTTCAGCTGTCATAGATTTAATTACCACCTCTATGTTAATAATTCTCAAACCTACCTATCTCACAGTTTCAACCTCCTTTCAGACATCTCAAACTAGATGTCCAATAGACTATTTAAACTGAACATGTCCAAAACTGAATTCATTATATTTCCTCCTAAACTTTCCCCTCCTCCCAACTTCTCTAGTACTACCCGAGGCAACACCATCTTCCCAGATCTTCAGTCTCAAAACCTAGGATTCATCCAGGACTTCTCACTATCTCTCATCCCCCATATCCAATCTGTTGGCAAGGTCTGTTGATTTTTGTAACATTTTTCTAATAAACCTCCTTCTCTTCTATGACATTGATACTACCCTGATTATGGTGATACCACTCATAATCTCACACCTGTATTATTGCAATAACCTAGTAGTGGTTCTCTCACCCACCCACAGCCAATCCATCCTCCAGCCCCCAAAATGATTTTCCTAAAGCAAGGTTCTGACCATGTCAATTCCCTACTAATTAAATAAATTCCAGTGATTCCCTATCACCTCCAGTATTGAATGCCAACATCTCTTTCATTCAAAGCCCTTCATAACTAAGCTCCATCCACCTTCATTCCAGACCCCTTCCCAACACCCACCCCCATCTTTCCTATTTTCTTACACTTTACTCCCAGGCAGTTACTCTTCAATCCAGTGATAGTGGCTTTCTGTAGATCCACAAACAAAATACTCTTTCTCAACTCCAGGTATTTTTACTGATTGTCCCCCATGCTTGGAATGCTCTCCCTCTTCATTTCTATCTCTTGATTCCCATGGCTTCCTTAAGATCCTAACTAAATCCCTTCTACAGGAATTGTTTTGCAACCCCCATTAACCCCCATCAAGTCCTTTCCCTCTTTTAATTATCTCCTATTTGTCATATATATATATATACATATATATATATATGTAGTTTGTATTTATTGGCTTATTGTCCTTCCCACTAGATTGTGAGCTCCTTGAGAACAGGAACACTAATTTGTGTGATTTGGTTGTACCCAGAATTTTGAGGTCAGTATAGTATTTAAAGACACTATTGAAAGGAGATTTTGCTTTGGATTTAGGCATATTCTCCAGTAAGGATTTTGTGCCATTATAGACCTTCTTTTTGCCTCTTTTTATATCCTAGTGTTTAATATAGTGCGTAACATAATTTTTTGTTGTTGAGGCATTTCAGTTATATACAACTCTCTGTGACCCTCTTTGGAGTTTTCTTGATAGGGATATTGGAGCAGTTTGCCATTTCTTTCTCCAGCTCATTTTAGAGATGAAAAACTGAGGCAAACCAATATATTCTACACCCTTAAATAGATGCTTATTGTCTGCTTGAATTAAAAGTTGTGGATGGCATGGTGTGGCCCATAGGGTAGGGACTGATGTTGCCTTTAAGGGAAAAGTAGAGATGAAATTTTTAAAGTTCTATGGTTGTTTTGGGAAGAATACCTAACCATAGTTGAGATGGGCAAATTTTGAAAATTTTAATTAACTAGTATTTAAAGCTCTCCACAATCTGGTTTCAATCTACCTTTCCATTATTTCCCCTTCTGCATTCTTCATTCCAGCAGTGGGATTATAAACCTTTCCCCATCTCATCCATTTCTTGCCCTTTTGAATTTGTATAGGCTAGGCTTTCATATTTCAGGCTATTAAAATCCTCTCTTCTGTCAAGACACATGACACTGGTGCCATCTCCATGAAGCTTTTCCTGACCTCTCCTATCTAAAAGTAATCTCTATTTCCTTAAGTTTTTCTACATTTTTAGCCATTTTTGAGTCATGGACTCCGCTCCTTCCACAGTTGAAGTCTATGAACTACTTCTTAGAATGTTTTTAACATAAAAAATAAAATACGTAGGACTTCAAATGAAACCAATTAAATTGAAATAAAGTTATCAAACGGTTAAAAAGAAGTTCACAGATGCCAAGTTAAGAAGTCCTGAAAACTGCTCATATATGTCTCTCTTTTGTCCCTATCAAATTTACCTTGTATTGTACTTATTTGTGTGATTTGGTTATACCCAGAATTTTGAGTTCAGTATAGTATTTAAAAATACCATTGAAAGGAGATTTTACTTCTTGGATTGTCATGTTCTCCAGTAAGGATTTTGTGTCATTAAAAAACTTCTTATATATATATATATATATATATATATATATATATATATTAATAAATATATATTCAATTTATAAATTATGTGTGTATATAATTTATAAATTTAATATTTAATTAAAATATACATAAAATTCCATCTTACCTGGTAGACCAGAAGTTTCTTGATCCTTTCATCCTTACTAAAAACCAAAAATGATTTCAGAATCCCTTCTATAGGGTACCATAGGTACCCTGAGATATGTTTAAAAAAATATCACTCATTTTAACCCATTTGAGTGTGAAGGCTGGGTATCAAGTTCAGAAAGGAAAGAAGGAGCCACCCACATGATGCCCAAATAACCTTTTTGATGCTGCCTAAGTAAGGAGTATAAAAGGAGAGATCTAAAAAGCATCCCATACCTCACAGGAACTGATCTCCAATGGACTAAAAGATAACAACTGAAACAGAAGCAGCACATAACAAAAGGAAGGGGGGAAATAAAAAGAAGCAGAATTTTACTTAATTTTTTTTTCAAACCAAGATCTATTTCCTCTCCTTCCTACTAACCCTCCCCTTGTTTAAGAAAGCAAGAAAAAATAAAATCTGGGGCAGAATTTTGACCCGCAGTAGAGGAGAAGCCTAAAGCATTATGGGCAGCAAAAGCAACTTTGGGATGGAGATGCAAAGACTGTGGGTGGAGGAAAGGGAGGGTGCAACAACTCACCCCTAAACAAGCAGAGTTTCTGAGGCTGACAGCAGTGGAGATGGAGCTACAGCTACTGATGTCTGACAAGGCAGGTCCCAGCTCTTAGCAGTAGTTTGGGTACTTAGAAATGAGGTTCACAAAAGAACCCAGAGAGCTTTGATGGGCTCATTTTAATGCACACCAGAAGGGAGTTCAGGAACTAAATGAAATATCTAGAACAGGAGCATGGGGAAGCAGGGGCAAGGGCAGGAAGGTTATAGCCAGGGTGGTTGGTGGAATATTAATGAGCTGATCTCCGTGTCACTCGAAGGAAGTCAGCTCAGCCAAGTGTTCTGATTATTCCTTTTAGAGAGTAGGTATCTGTGCGCACAATCTCCTTCACGCTAGGGTAGCCCCTAGAGGTAGCAGAAGTTAAGGTAGCTCTGGATTTACAGGGATGAAGTAGAAACTGGGTCAAACAAACCTTGTTGGTCTCCCAGCTTTGATATCAAAACTATGCTCAAAAATGCTCCAAATCATTAATAATTCCAGGAGGTGGAAGGTGAAGGAATATGATGGGTATTGGTTGAGCCCTCGCTCAAATAGGGCTTGGATCTTGGGGCATGGAAGTTTACAGAAAAGGACAGAAAGGTCATTGGTACAGGTCAGTGACCTGAGCAGAATCAACTTGCTGAAAAGCAGTCTTAGGAGAGAAAGCATAATACAGAACAACAAAGGTGGTGAGGTTCAGATCCTGCCTCTAATGTTCGCTCCCTTCCTAAAATCATTTTTATTCCAATGATGACTAGATAGTCTCTGAGATCTCTTCTAACTCTAAAGTCAAGATCCTATGGCTCTCAGAGAGCTTCAAGGTTTTTTGAGTGGTTATGTGAGATTTCTATAATTAATAGTTGCAGATATGGAAAAGAGGGAGAGGGGGAATTTTGAAGTGACAGCTAAGAGGACAAGGAACTATTTAGAAAATTGTTCCACTAGCTCCAATGTCCTTGGAGTAATGAGTTATCTCTTCCCATTTTCAATCATGTGCAATTTTTGGAATGGTTTATCACTTATTTATTAAGCTCATTTGACAAATAAGAAAACTGAGGCAAACAGGGTTAAGTGATTTGCCCAGAGTTACACGGCTAGTAAGTGTCTGAGGCTGGATTTAAATCCAGGGCTTCCTAATTCCAGGCTCAGTGCTTTATCCACTGTGACACCTAGCTGCCTGTTCGTTATGTTTGAGAATCTTTTTTTTTAAATAATAACTTTTAGGGGGCAGCTAGATGGCACAATATGTAGAGCACTGGCCCTTTTCCAAGAGCAATTTTCATTTCTGTGAGGAGGGAAAGCAGGAGGTTAGGGCCAGAAGCCACCACTTTGCTCTCCTCAAAGAGAGAAGGTATTGGGCTAAAGCTATATCTATTGTTGTTGCTGGGATATTTAGTTGAATCCAACGCTTCATGACCCCTTGGATTTTGTCAAAGGAGCAGATATTGGTTTGCCATTTCCTTCTCCACTGTGTCCCCATTTTACAGATGAAGAACTGAGGCAAATAGAATTAAATGACTTACCCAGGGTCACACAGCTAGTAAGTATCTAAGGCTGGATTTGAATTTAAGTCTTCCTGATCCCCGGATCCAAACCACCCTGAATCTATTGAACCATCCAGCTGCCCCCCAAGTATACCTAACAGTTCCCTTAAATATTATCTAAGAAGTGCAATTAGATTCCATCTAATTTTTATCACTGTCATTTTTTGAGAGAAAGGAGACCCCCAGCCTCTATATTCAAAGCTACCTCTTCCCCAGATAATACTAGTTCCAAAATGAATACACATAGAGAATATCTATAAAACAAAACAAAATAAACAAACAAAAAAAACCCAAACAAACCCAAAATACCCCTTTATCCAAATAACAGAAAAACAAAAACCAGGCAAAGTATATACAGGAAAATATATACTAGACAATGTAAAGTGAAGGAGCTCTCCCCTTGGGATAAAAATAACTCAACTCAACAAAGAAAGATGGTCCTGGATCTCACCCAAAGGGAAACTCCCTGAATCCTCTGCTATAACAAGCTGCACATGATTGAGATACTGCTGGCCCCTCTTATGTCTTCCCAGAGTGAAGTTTGTGATCGGTCCAGCATTCTGTGCCTACCTATTGCCTTCACCAGTCTCATATACTATCTCTCCTTACAATGACATAGTCTATTAAATACCAGTGTTTGCAGCAAGGATGACTCCATGAAGTTTTATGTGTTTAGGTAAATGGAAAAGTGTTAGTGATGAAAAGGTCACGAGATGCACAAGTATTCAGCCTATTGCTCTTTCCAACTCCATTCATCCCATGGACTCCCTGCTATGTCTAGGCTAGAATTAAAGTTACCCAAAATTATGTTTGTCTTCTTTTGGTACATTGACAATAAGGATCTCCAAGTGTCAGTAAAATTTTTCTTTAACCTTGTTGGGCTCATCATGGTGGAAACATAGGTACTGATGATGGTGGTGTGATGTTTTCCTGAAAGTGGCAATCACATGGTCATGAGCCTGTGGTTCCCTCCTTTTAGTAGGCATTCAAGCTTGTTGATTAGATTACTTTTGATTGCAAAACCTATGCCAGCTTCATGGCATTCCCATTTCCTGTGGCCAGAAAAACACATATCCAGCTCTGACCTCAGTAAGCTAGATTTCATTCGCCAGCCTTGTTTCACTCAGGGCTGCTATTTAGATGTGATCCTTACTGAGTTCTCTTGCAACAAGAACTATTTGTCTTTTACAGCACTGGATTTTGTGTTGTCTATAAATATCACCATATACCTATGGTGAGTGGAATCATCCTTGCAGAAGTTTTTCTATATTATCTTTTGTCTGTGTTTTCACCATAGTGTAGAATCCCCACCTGCTACAGTAAACAGGTCAGGTTTGGGTAAATGAGCAATTTTAGGGCACCTTTTTAGATCCCTCCTCATTTCATAAAATCATGTTTGCCCAGGTTGTGGATAAAGGCCCTCACCTTTTCCCAGTCACCAATGGTGTGAAGTAAAGCTGTGCATTTGTTTCTATGCTTTTTGGCATGATATTTTCAGCTATGTTGTCAAATGCCTTCATTGAAGACAAACACAGCATCAAGGTCAACTGATGGTAAATTATTCAACCTGAAAAGGTTATGGGCCAAGACTAAAGTGAATGGAATATTAATGCATGATTTTTTTGTTTGCAGATAAATGTGCACTCAATGCAGCTTAGAAAACTGAGATGAAACTAAGTATAAATTGTTTCTCTGCTCCTTGTGCTAATTTTGGCCTAACAATTAACAAACACCAAGAAAATACAGGCAGCACCATGCTATCCACATGTGGAACCATTAACTACAGCAAATGGAAAAATTTTGAATAATTTCATTGAATAATTGAATTGAATTGAAAAATAATTGAAACATTTCAGAAATGTACATATAGCTGATGAGGTTGACTCACACACTGCCAAAGCTTGGTATTTGGGAGATTCCAAAGGAAAATGTGGGAGAGAAGAGATATTAAACTATCAAACTGAAGGTCTACAGAGCTATTGCGCTGTTGTCATTGTTGTATGCTTGTGAAACCTGGACAGTATACCAGTGCCACATCAGGAAACTGAATAGCTTCCTTTTGAATTATCTTAGGAAGATTCTGAAGATCTATATGGCAGGAGATGGTACCAGACTGTCAACCATTCAAACTCTACTGCAGAGAGTGCAACTTTGGTAGGCTTGGTCATGTTCAAATGTCAACCATAAGCTTGACTAAAAAACTATTTAATCCAAAAGTCAAACAAGCCAAGTACTGACATATAGTAGAAAAAGTGATTATTAGTAAGAACACTCTCAAGATCTCTCTTAAGAACTTTACAATTGTCTTTTCCCCTCTCAAGATCTCTCTCTCTCTTTTTTTAATTAAAGCTTTTTATTTGCAAAACATATGTATGGGTAATTCTTCAACATTGACCCTTACAAAGCTTTCTGTTACAAATTTTCCCCCCCTACTTCCCACCCCTCCCCTAGATGATAGGAAAACCACTACATGTTAATTATGTTAAAATACTTGACAAATAGAATATATGTATACATATTTCCACACTTAAGATCTCTTTAAGAACTTTGGAATTGTCTTTTCCCCTCTCAAGATCTCTTTTAAGAACTTTGGAATTGCCTTTTCTCCAAGATGGAACCAAAGGCAAAAAAGGAAGTAATCATCCCCCCCAAGATAGACAACAAGTACAAGGTCTTGAAGACCAAGAAGTCAGTGTGGAAGGGCGCTCCTAGCCACAAAAAGAAGAAAATCTGAACCTCCCCTCTCTTCCAGTGACTTAAGACACTACGTCTTTGAAGGCAGCCCATGGAAGTGTCCCTCGAAGAAAAAAAGCTTGATCACTATGCTATCATTTAATTTCCCTTGATCATTGAGTAATGATAAATATGAAAAAGAATGAGAACCACACCCTCATTCTCCTTCAAGGTCAAAAGCATCAGATAAACCAGGCAGTAAAAAAGCTGTCTGACATCAACATGGCCAAGGTCAGCACACTCATCTGGTCTGATGGAGAGAAGAAGGCCTATGTCCGCCTTGCTCTAGACTATGATGCTCTAGATGTTGCCAACAAAATTGGAATCATCTAAATTGTGTCCAGCTCTCCCACTTCATCTATAATAAAAAGTTTTCCAGTATTAAAAAAACACTTTGGAATTGATTGTGTAACATAAGAGACACTGGCACAGGAATGCCCAGCATGCTGTGTGCTCTGTGAGCAAAGCAAAATTGAAATAGCTAAAAACAAAACAAAACAAACAAAAAAAACCAACCAAACAAACAAAAAAACTGAGATGCACAGATTTAGAGAATTCACATCAAATGTTCACACGAACTATTTGTACCTGATCTGTGATAGAGCATTCAAAGTCCATACTGGTTTGATAGATCACAGTTGGACACACCATAACTTTACCTTAACATAGTGATGTCATTTTGGTCTTCTTTGAGAACAAGGGACAACAATCAACCAATCAACTCCTGGGAAAAGGGCTGAAATAGAAAGAGAGAATTTGGAACTCAAAGTGTTGGGATTTGTTTGGTTATTTTTTTTTTGTTTTTTTGGTTAAACAGTATATTTTTTTCAATTACATATGAAGATAGTTTTCAGAGGATTTTTTTTGTTATTCTTTTCACATCATTATAGTTATTTTTATTTTATTTATTTATTTTTGCTGAGGCAGTTGGGGTTAAGTGACTTGCCAGGGTCACACAGCTAGGGAATGTTAAGTGTCTGAGACCAGATTTGAACTCAGGTCCTCCTGACTTCAGGGCTGATGCTCTATCTACTGCACCACCTAGCTGCCCCATGAAGATAGTTTTCAATATTTATTTTTTAAACATTAAGATTCTGAGTTTCAAATTTTTTCCCTCCCTTTTTTCTACTATTTGTCTCCAAGACCACAAACAATTTGACCAATGTTATATTTGTGCAATCATGTAACCATATTTTTTTTTTTTTGGCGAGACAATTGGGGTTAAGTGACTTGCCCAGGGTCACAAGCTAGTAAGTGTTAAGTGTCTGAGGCCAGCCTTCAGAGCCATTGCTCTATCACTGTACCATCTAGCTGGTCCATATAGACATACTTCCACATTAGTCATGTTTTGAAAAAAAGAAACAGAACAAAAGAGAAAAGCCAAAAGAAAAAGAAAATAGTATGCTTTGATCTACATTCATACTTCATAGTTTTTTCTCTGAGTGTGGATAACATTTTTCATCATGAGTCTTTTGGAATTGTCTTGGATCGTTGTATTTCTAAGAAGAGCTAAGTCAGTCATAGTTAATCACTGTACAAAGTAGCTGTTCATTCAGCATCAGTTCATATATGTCTTTCCAGGTTTTTCTGAAATTGACCTGGCTATCATTTCTTATATCACAATAGAATTCCAAAACATTCATATATCACAACTTGTTCAGCTATTTACCAATTGATAGATATTCCTCAATTTCCAATTCTTTGACACCACAAAAATGAGCGGCTATAGATACTTTTGTACATGTAAAAATCCTTTTTCTTTTTTGTTGATTTCTTTGAAATACAAACCTAGTAATGTTATTGCTGGAACAAAGGATAGGTGCAGTATTATTGTTCTTTGGGCATGGTTTCATATTGTTCTCCAGAATGGTTGGATCAATGAAGCTCAATTTTTTTTTTAAAAAAATGAATGCTAAAAAATTCACAAACTAAAGAAAATTGCATCTAAAAATAAGTGTTAGCTATTATCTATTATTCTCTGATCTCATCTTTGGAACAAGCTTGGTCATAATAGCCTTGCAGCATTGAGTTTTGATTGTTTTGTTCTTGCCATTTGATTGTTGTAGTCTTTGTGTATATTGTTTTGTCAATTCTATTTATTTTGCTTTGCATCTGTTCCTATGTCTTTCTGTGATTCTCTATAGTCATCCTATTCATCATGTTTCCTTTTAATATTTTTTCTATTTTTTGTTACTCTGAACTTGACAAGCACCAACAGCTAACTTTTCCACATACAAAGAAGAGAAAAAGGTTATATATGAAACACAAGTTTCCATTAGAAACAGCTTGTTCATATTTTTTAAATATATAATAAATTCACTATGATAGTTTTATAGCTGATCCAATTGCCTAATTTCCTTCTGAACTTCCTTCTGTTCCTTTCTACTAATTTTAAAAAAATCTTTCATTGATGCTCTTGTCACTCTTTTTTTTTGCATTCCTATCACTACTCCCTTTTTATCCTCATATTCTGTCTCCTCCCTAATTTTTATATATGTATATATATTTTTTTTTGCTGAGGCAATTGGGGTTAAGCGACTTGCCCAGGGTCACACAGCTAGAAAGTATTAAGTGTCTGAGGTCACATTTGAACTCAGGTCCTCCTGACTTCAGGGCTGGTACTCTATCCACTAAGCCACCTAGTTTCCCCTCCCTCCCTAATTATTAAAAAAATCTTCCTTATGACTCAGAGCCAAGATGGAGAAGTAAAGGCGGGGACTCACCTGAGCTCTCCCCCAAGCCCCTCCAAAAATCTTCAAATAATGACTAAACAAATTCTAGAGTGTCAGAACCCACAAAAAGACAGAGTGAAAACATTTTCCAGCACAAGACAACTTGAAGATCAGCAGGAAAGGGCTGTTGCACCACAGTGAGAATGGAGTACTGTCCAGTGCAGGCCATACCAGCACAGACAGGCTCCATGCAAATCAGGTCCCAATGAACTCGAGGTTCCAATCAGTGGCAGCAGTGGTGGTTTCCAGACTTTTCAGCCCAAAGGCAATTTAGAAGATCAGCAGGAAAGATCTGTTGCACTAGGGTGAGAGGGGAGCACAATCCAGCAGCCTTGGCTTTAGCAAACCACATTTTTAATTAAATCATTAAATTTATTTTAATATTATTTTTAAATTATTTATTTTAATTTATTAAAATTTATTATTAAATTATTATTAAAAAGAGACAGAATAAGGGTGTCAAACAGCTGTTCAGAATGAGATTACAAGAGTCTGTTTTCTACTACTAAGGCAGGACTCTGTTACTTTGTCCATACTTGGATCTGGGCCACTGTCCTGGGGTGACATGAGTACCAGAATTTGCAGCCACAGTGGAGCAGGTATCCTCCTCACAATTCCAAGGTAGGAGATTGTGATTATGTATAGGCCAGGGGAGCAAGAAATACTCCTTTTGATCATACCACCTTAAAAGAACTGAAAGCTTACATGCTTTTCTGGTAAATTTATTTATTTTTAATATGAATTACTTTATGAGTCATTTTGGGAGAGAAAAATCAGAGCAAAAGGGGAAAACCATGGGAGAAATTAAAAAAAAAAAACAGAAACAGAAAGTAGAAGTGTGTTGATTTACATTCAATTTCCTTAGTTCTTTTTTCTGGATGCAGATGGCACTTTCTGTCCAAAGTCTGTCAGGATTGCTTGGATCACTGAACCACAAGAGAAGAACCAAGCCTTTTCTAGTTGATCCTTGCCCATTCTTGTGGTTGGTTATTCGATGTGTTCCTGGTTCTGCTTGTTCCATTCAGCATTAGTTCATCTAAATCTTTCCAGGCCTTTCTAAAATCAGCTAACTTTCTTGTTTTAAATGGAAAAGTGGGCCCCTCCACTCCTCATCATCATGCACTTTCAGAAGCAGGCTCTCCTGTCACCCCTTCCCCGGACACAGCCCTCCACTCATACCCACACCTGGGGCATATATTGATTCCGCCTGCTTGTATAAGGATAGGTCCATGTCATATAAGGATCAGCTGAAGGAACTGGGCATGTTTTAGTATGGAGAAGCCATGACCTAGGGGTAACATGATTGTTGTCTTCCAGGATATTCTGTTTCTATTACTCCATGGCTAAGAGGCGACTTTAAATTTGATATCAAGAAAAACTGTGACCCTGGGCAAGTCACTTAACCCCAATTTCCTCAGGAAAAAAAAAGAAAGAAAGAAAGAAAAAGAAAAGAAAAGTAAAGAAAAACTTACTAATAACTTGAACTTTCCAAAAGTGAAATAGGCTGCTTACAGAGGAATGTTTTTTCCTTTGGTCTTCTAGCAGAGGCTGGATGTTAAAGTGAAGATTCTTTTCATGTAGGGCCTGGACTAGATATCTGCCAAGGTCCTTTCCAAATCTGTCCCAAGGATAGAGAGACAGCCATAATACCCTTCACTCCTACAGCTCAGACCTTTTCACAGAGAACTCTTTCACCCTGAAGTTGCTAAGCGACAAGCTGCCTTACTCGCCAGGAGATGGCTGCTTTGACATAGATTTCTCTCTCCATGCATCTGGATGTATGATGCTTCCAAATAAAGTCAAACTAAGTTCAGGCAAAGGCCTGGCATTTTTTTCTATTTCTGTCCATATTCTTACAATAGCCCCCTAAGAATCTTTCTCCCTTCACTCTGTCTGCTTGACTTTGATGCTAGACCTCTTGATTGTAAGCATAGATCCAATAATATCACTCCTGTATTCAATCCTGTATTCAACACCCCATTCTCTTCTCCATTGTATCCCTGAAATCCTTTCCTCCTTGGACTTGTATGACGCTGCTCTCCTGGGGTTCTCCGACCATTCTTTTTCAGGATCCTCCTATTGAAGATTCAGGATCTTTGAGTCAACCTTTCCTATGCTGATCCATCACTAAGAATTGTTGTACTTACCCCCACAGGCAGAAAAGTTACCTGTTTCTGGATGGAGAGAGACCTTAGGACATTGTTGTGAGGTTGGAGTCAGCTCTCAAGTCCACTTCTCCATTTAAAGGATGTATTGGTTGGATATTGAGAGTCCCACTAAAAGGATTTAATGGAGAAGTTCTTTCTCTTTTCCTTTCTGCTGGCCACAAAGTAGCCATACAATTTGGTGACAGTGCTAATCAAAGAATACCTATGTAGATGATAAAGTGGAGAGCGGGCTTCCTCCATTTCATGTCATGATGCTGGGCTTACCTCATCCCACCCATGTCTCCTCCTTTGTGATCCCTCTTGCCTCTCCCTAGTGTATCCAGTTCCTGTGGTGCTGTTTTGATCCCCTGGGTCTTTTGTCTGCCCTTTACCCCTGGCCCTGGATTAGGGGGAAGGTGATGAAAAGAACTTTAATGATTCTTTGGGAACAAGTTATGGAGAGGGAGAGCTGGGATCTTTTTTCCTTTTAAAAAGATGATAGGGAGCAGCTAGGTGGTGCAGTGGACAGAGCACCAGCCCTGAAGTCAGGAACACCTGAGCTGAAATCTGGCCTCAGACACTTAACATCTGTGTATGACCCTGGGCAAGTCACTTAACCCCAACTGCCTCAGCGAAAAAATTAAAAAAAAAAAAAAAGATGATAGGAGACAATTTCCCACAGAAACTGGTATAGAAAGGAAGGTCCCTGGGACCAATGAAAGAAAGGGATACAGGAATCCATAGTTGACCACACTAGTGATGATTGGTAACCCCCACCTTTTCATAGCCATGGAAATAAATTCCAATCCTAGTAGAGAAGAATAGAATAGGCTTCCCCACACACACTTGATTCTTCCCCTAACTTGGAAAGAGGAAAAACAGAAAGTGAATGAAACTATTATCAGATGGCCCCTCACTCCACCCCACCCCAGAGATGGAAGAGGAGAACTGAAAGTATTAGATACCCCTTGTGGAAAGCTAACCAGCTGACTCTATGATCTGCCTGGGCCTGGTGTGATTTGGGCCAATCACAGCCCCCACTCATTGTGTACTGGATTGCAATGACTTCCCTTTGGTTCTGTCATTGAGGTTCTAGTGGTAGCCCTTCCTTCTGCTCCTGCTTTATTTTTTATTTTTAATTTATTTTTTGCTTGGGCAATAAGGGTTAAGTGATTTGCCCAGGGTCACACAGCCAGGAAGTGTTAAGTGTCTGAGGTCAAATTTGAACTCAGTTCCTCCTGACTTCAGGGCTGGTGCTCTATCCGCTACCTAGCTAAGTTTCCATGGCAACACCACCAGAATGTAAAAAGAAGGCTTGAAGAAGATATTGAATAAATCTCACACTTATTGTGGTGTTAATTGAATCTTGAATTCACAAGGGGAAAAGAATAGCAATTTCTTTGTTTTTTGTTTTCTGGGAACTTGCTATACTCTGGAATTCATAGTTTTTACTATTTTCTCCTCAGCTCCTTTTCTAGCCCTGTTCTGAAGACAGTTTGCTTGGAAATAAAATTCTTGCTGTTAAAACTGAAGAGTCCAACAGGGTCAGCAATATAACTCCTGACAGAAGTGAGAAGGGAAGGCAGTAGAAAAAAAGGCCATGAATAGGAGATAAGGAAACAGTAAAGACTTCCAATTCCTTTTATTTTTTTTTAAATCTTTGGAATAAAGAGAAGGGAGAAATACTTAATCTAAAAGGGACATTTTTTAAATAATCAAAAACAAATTTCCATATTGACTGTGTTCAAAAAATATTTATCTTATTCTGCATTCTGAGTTCTTCACTTTTCTATAAGAAGATGAATAGTATGTTTGATCATTAGTCCTCTGGAATCCTGATTGGTCATTACACTGCTAAAAGTTTAGCATAATGGTATTACATTATATTTAGACATCATAACTTATTCATCCATTCCCCAATTTATGAACATTCCTTCAGACTTCCATTCTTTTCCATCTCAAAAAGTACTATAAATATTTTATACATCCTTAGAATTTGTTTTGCTTAGGACTAATCCCTTCCTTCATCACCTCTCTTTCTAATTCCCAGTGTGTTCCTTTTCCCTTGTTAAGATCAAGACATAGCAGAACAATTCTCAAGCTTTATCTATGCAGACTCCCCTTATGAACCCTGTTGATGGCAGGATTCAGAGGAGACACACATTCTCTCCCCATGTTAGAATGTAAGCAGTTTATCTTTGTTTAGTCCTTTATCATTGTTAATTCATATTTGTCCTTTTATGTTTCTCTTTGCACCTGTGTTTGAACTTCAAAGTTTCTTCACAGCTCTGGTCTTTTCATTAAGAATGCTTGGAAGTCCTCTATTTTATTAAAGGTTCATTTTTTTTCTTCTTTCAGAAAAAAAATTTTTTACAGTTTTGCTGGGTAAATTATTCTTGACTATAAGCCCACACATTTTGCCTTCTGGAATATCATATTACACATTCTCTGCTTCTTTATACTGATGGCTGATGAACTGCATGTGATTCTGACTGCAGCTCCAATGTATTTGAATTATTTCTTTCTGGCTGTTTGCATTGTTTTTTCTTTTTGACTATATTCCTGAGAGTTTTTGTTTTGAGGTTTCTTTCAGGAAGTGATCAGTGGATTCTATTTTCACTTTGTTCTCTGCTTATAAATGATCTGGGAAATTTTCCTTTATGATTTCTTGAAAAGTGATGTCTAGGTTCTTGTATGTACATATACATGTATGTGTGAATTGGTTAAGGCATTCAAGTAGTCCAATAATTCTTTTTTTTTTTTTTTTTGCTTTTTGCTGAGGCAATTGGGGTTAAGTGACTTGCCCAGGGTCACACAGCTAAGAAGTATCTGAGACCAAATTTGAACTCAGGTCCTCCTGACTTCAGGGCTGGTGCTCTAACCACTGCGCCATCTAGCTGGCCCTAGTCCAATAATTCTTAAACTTATTCTCCCAAATTTATTTGCCAGATAAAATATTTGCCGGTTGTTTTTGCTATGAGATACTTTACATTTTCTTTTATTTTTCTTCAGCCTTTTAACTTTGTTTTAATATTTCTTGTTGTCTCATAGAGTCCTGGTTTCTCTTTGATCCAACCAATTTTCAAGGAATTTGTTGCTTGGGTAAGGCTTTGTATTTTTTGTACCAAGTTATTAGTTTCCTTTCCAATTCTGTCTTCAATAGCTTGCATTTCTTTTCCTTTCCTTTTTTGGGGGACTATTAGGTGAGACAATTGGAATTAAGCGATTTGCCTAAAGTCACATAGCTAGTAAGTATTAAGTTTCTATGGCTGGATTTGAACTAAGGTCTCCCTGACTCCAAAGCTGGTCACCATCTAGCTGCCCATATAGTGACTTTATTGATGGTGAACAACATAAGACTCTATGTTTCTATAAAAGTGTCTTGGGGCAAGTTTTGGGAGTAGGGACTGAAATCCCCAGTATAATATGGGAAAGAAATTGAAGATCTAGGTTCCCCAGTGGTGGAACTCCTCTCTTGACTGAGAATGAAGATCAATGGCTTTCCATCTTATTCCTAGGAGTCCATGTAGACCATAAAGTCTATTACATGGTTGTTATAACTGTACTCTTTGTCATACCAGGAAATGAGCCTGACAACAGCATCATGGAGGGCAATATCGGCACTAGCATCAATGGTAGAAGGGTAGATAGTACTACTAAAGTCACAGGATACCACCTGCGCTGCTGTGCAGCCCAAGATGCCCTTCAAAGTTCCTTTTGATACTTGCTTCCTTATTTTTTTGATATTATCTTATTTGACAAGTTTCTCCAGGTGGCAGGTGAGATCCACAACACAGAAGGGCATGACCTTCCCTTTCAGTTCAGGAATGACCTTGCCTATAGTTTTAGTAGCATCAGAGGAAGAAGGATGATGTTTAGGGCAGTACACCACCCTTCAGGCCACAACTTGCCAAGAGGCCATCTATGTTCTTCTGGGTAGCTGTAAGGGAATGGACTGTGGTCATGAGTTTTTCCATAATGCCAAAGCATTGATGATTTTGGCTAGGAAGAGACAAGCAGTTGGCAATGTAGGAACTATCACTGACAATCTTTTTTTATTTATTTTTTTTATTTGCATAACATATGTGTGGGTAATTCTTCAACAATAACCCTTACATAGCTTTCCGTTACAAATTTTTCCCCCCAACTCCCCACCCCTCCCCTAGATGGCAGGATATCCACTACATGTTACTTATGTTAAAATATTGGCAAATCGAATATATGTATACATATTTCCAAACTTATCATTGTTGTGCAAGAAAAATCTTATCTACACAAACGATATATCAGATAAAGGAAACACAATGTAAGCAAACATCAATCAAGGAGTATGAGAATGTTATGTTGTGGTCCACATTTCGCATCCCTCTCTCTGGGTGTATATGGCTTTCTTCAGTGAACAATTGGAGGTGGTTTGAAACATTTCATTGTTGAAGAGAGCCATGTCCATCAGAATTAATCGTCATATAGTACTGTTGTTGCTGTATCACTGACAATCTTAAGGAAGCGATATTTCTCACGGTTCACTCCCATCCCAAGTTCAGGAGGAATCGGCAGAAGAGGCAGAGATAATGACCCACTTAGCTCCATTCTTTAAGAGAGCCCCAGACTTTTTCATGGTGGAAAAAACACCAGTGGACTCTACTGTATACTTGGCTTCAGCATTCCCTCATTTAAAACTGTTAGAATCATTCCCCTGGAAGATAGTAGTGGTTTTTCCATTGATCACCAACATTCCATTCTCAGGCATGACAACACCCTTGAACTTACCATAGGTGGAATCATATTGGAAAACATGAACCATGTAGTTGAGGTCAGTGAAGGGGTCATTGATAGCCACAATGTCCACCTGGTGCCAAATCCACTGACTCCAACCTTTATTATCTTGTCTGAGGGATGCAGCAGCTGCAGCAGCTGATCCTGGCATCTTACTTGGGAGAAGAGCCGAGTCTCTCATTTCTTTTCTAATTTTTTTCCCTCAAACTCTTTCATTCCATTTTTGAAAACATTCTTTTGCTTTTTTTTAAACTCATGCTCCATTTCTTCTAGGACTTCTAGCTGGGTTTGCGCCCAACCTATATTTTTCTTCAAAGCACTGCTTATAGGTATTTTGGAGCCAGTCTTGTGTCTTTAGCTCCAGTGCCATCATAATAACTCATTAATGGTGGGGAGAACCATAACTTTTTTTGCTTGCCCATTCTTCCAATCTATTTCCCAACTTTGGACTTCTTATTAGGGCTGAGCTCTGCCAAACTTCTGGAGAGAAGGTCTGGATTGGGCTTATTAGTACTTTCTTGAAGCATTGAGTGCTGTGTTACTCCAGAATCTCAAGAACAGGCTGGGAACCTGCAAGCTTTCAATACTTCCAAAGTGGTCTGAAATCCTGCTCTGAACACCTTCAGGTTCCTCACCTGGGTAGCTGCTGTACTCCACTCCTGTCAGTTAGCTGGAAAGACTTGTTGATTCTGGGCAGGGGTTCCTATCTTGGTTATTCCTCTGAGACTAAGCTAGATGCTGGAAGTGAGACCACAGACACTAGGCCTGGGCTCTGAGCCACTGTTGCTGTTGCTTTTGAACTTCTTTCCCCACACACACAGCTCAGGATCTCTATACCTGAGAACACTTAACCAGCAAAGCAGGTTCTCTTCTCAGTCTACTCTGGATCAGGCTGCCAGTTCTCACCCGTCCCCCATCATAGTGATGTGGTATGGATCTGGGACCTTCTCTTACCCTAGAGTACAATCTCTACCAGGCCCTGAAATGTTACTTTCAAGCATGTTTCTGTGCCAATCCATTCCCTGAGTATTCACAGATCTCCTTGTCTCCTCATGTTGAGCTAACCTGGGCAAGACCCACTGTGACTTTTTCGGTATTTCCCCATAAGGATTCTGTCTGGTGCATTTTCTGAATCTTTTTGGAGTTTATAGAAAGGAATTTACTAAACTATCTCCTATTATTCTGCCATCTTAGCTCCACTGGACATTAGTCTGTAACACTGACTATCCTGATCCTTACTGCCTGAAGGCTGGATAGGCTAGATTTTACCATTTTGCTCCTTACAAGAGGTTTTCCAGTAAACTAAGAGGATTTTGGAGTAGGAGAGACTCTCCGTCTCTTCCTCTATACTTCACTTAGTGATTTCATTAGCTCCCATGGATTTGATTATCTCTATATTGATGGTTCTTATATTTATCTATCCCATTCTAAATTCTCTACTGATCACCCATCTTTCAACTCCATTTGCTTTTCAGATATCATGAATTGTATCCCAATAGTTGTCTTAAACTCACAACAGAATTCATTCTTTTTCTCTAAATCTATCCCCCTTCCTGACTTCCCTATGACAGACAAGAATAACACCATCCTCCCAGTCCCTCCAACTCACAATTCAAGAGTCATCCTGGATTTCTCATTATCTTACTCTCCATATACAATCTGTTGACAAGATCTACTTCACTTGTGCAATATCCCTCCAGTGGGCTTCTTTCTTTTGACACTGTCACCACTCTGGGGTAGCCCCTCACACTTGGACTATTGCAAGGACTACAAGTAGGTCTGCCCACCCCTACCCACTCACCCACTCTGATCATTCTCCATTGAGTTACCAACAGAATTTTCCTAAAGTGTAGATCAGACCATGCTACCCCTCACTCAATAAACTCCAGTGACTCCCTATCATCTCCAAGTCAAATACATCAAGTACAAATACAAGATCAAATTTCTCTGGCATGCAAAGCCCTCTATAACCTGCCCCTCCTATTTTTCCAGTCTCTTAAGACGTACTCCTTGGTCCAGTAACGTCGGCTGTTCCCAAACAAGACACCCCATCTCTTGGCTCTGGGCATTTTCCCTTGTCCCTTATGTTTGGAATGATTTCCCTCTTCATCCCTGCCTATTAAGTTGCAGTTAGCATTCCATTTTCTACAGGCCTTTCCCAACTTCTCTTAATTCTAGTTATTTTCTTCTCATCTATTCTGTTTGTAGCTTGTTTGAACTTATGTTTCCTCCTTGCTTCCTAGGCAGAAATCATTTTTTGCCCCTTTTTATATCCCCATTACTTAACGCAGTGCCTGAAACACAGTAGGTCCTTAATAAATGCGTATTGACTATCAGTGTGACATTGTGCTCCTCACTAATGTGAAGTAGCTAGACTGGATGACTCCTAATATACTTTCTAGTTCCAAATCCAAATTTCAAGATCCTGTAAAAATTGCAAAGAATATCTTTAATTGGTGACTGGGGAAAGACACAATTCCAACTTCCTAATCTTGTGTTAAAAAAAAAAAATACTCCTCTATATTAATATGCAGTCCTTCTTTGTTCCCCTCAATGCAAAGAGGAAATGACAAAGTGGTTGATCAGGAAATGGGCTGTGGGGGAGTCAGAGTGAGTTTAAGCTGCTATCTTTGCCCACTTTGCCTTTTCACCAGTAATATTTTATCAGAAAAGAACCCCAGAATCTACTGTTTCATTTCTGCTAGGCAACTAGGTGGCACAGGACCTTCAGTGAGGAAGACCTGAGTTCAAATGAGATCTCAGACAAGATCTTAGGCAAGTTAATTCTGTCTGCCTCAATTTCCTCATTGTAAAATGGGAACAATATTTATCTCATAAGATTTTGTGACGATCATATTTGTATTTCATTGAGTATTCTGCCTAACACACAACAGTGGCTTATTAGATGTTTTTCTTTCTTTTCCCTCTTCTACCTATCCTACATGTTCTCCATTTCTCTCCACACACGATTACAAAGCCAAGTCACACAGCTTCCAGATATAAGGGTTTATGATTATAAATAGACCCTCTCTCCATGGTAAGGCACCTAAGCTAGATTATTCTGGAGAGAGGGACACTTGGAAATGTCTGGAGACCAGTCCTCAAATTGCTTGTGGAGTCTTGTCCCAGTTAATACTGGGAATTGGCTGAAAGCAGAATGGCAAAGGGCACAGGAATTCCTACACTAGAGAATAGGTACACCTTAAGACCTCAGTAATCAATCAATCAGCGAACATTTTATTAAGTGTCTGTGTGTCAGGCACTGTACTAGATGCCAGGGATGCAAACACAAAGAATTAAACAGTTTCTATTCTTAGGAGGAAATAGTAAAGACAGTGGAATATATAACTGAAATGCAGACTGTAACTGTTCTAAATCTGGAGATGGTGCAGTCTCCCTAAGGACAGAGAAATTACATGATGGAATTTAGCAATTATACCAGATGAGAAAGCTACGGAAGGGAACATGGGAAAGATGCATGCTGAGGAAGCAAATGACATCATTGAATAGCTAATATCCCCTTCTGCAAGGAGAGCAGGGAGGGCACAGTTTAGATTTGCAATTCTTGACTTCTCCCATAAATTGTTAACTCACCTAGGGAAATGCTGCTCGTCTCCATTGTGAGCTAGTCACATGGAATGGGTCAAAAGTCCTATGGGCCATCACCAACAAGAGATCTCTTTAAGAAAACTCTCAGCAGGGCCCAATTCTTTCCACACCTGAATGAATGGTGGAGTCATTGGGATACTACTACCTATATGGGAAACAAATACCTGACCTAGAGTGCACATTCAGTGCTTTTCTACCCCTCTTTGTGGAGAGACCTTATGCATGATATACATGAGCCTAAATCAAAGATTTCAGTTTCCATCCCCTAAATACCAAAGTCAGAGTGTAAAAAGTCAAAGCCTGATTGCCTAAGTGATCAACTTGTCCCCAAACTGATTATAGCCCTACCAAGTTGTTGGTCCAGGGCTGAGAGGGACTCCATAAACTTTTATATCTCAGCCATGGCATTTTTTTTTGTTAGTCTTAGATCATACTTACACAGGGTGACATCTTGCATTGGTTCTACTTTGACTACAACCTCTGGTCACTCTAGGCATTCCTTCCTGTTCTCCCAGGCAGTTACCCTTCTTGTCTTATTTTCTTCCCTTCAAAGTCTTGACTCTGATTAAATGGTTTAACTTTTTACTGCTCTCAACCCTTGAATCACTTTTCTTTGTTCTACTGTTCTGCCTTCTCAGCTCCTACTCATCCTATGGTATGCTCTTAGAAGTCACACAATGACACTGATTGAATCCACTGCAAATTTATGCCAACTAATCCCAACTAATTCTCATGGTAGCATGACAATCTTTCCCCCCCCTTAATTGTCTAACTCCTCAAAAGTTATCACTTTTCAGTCGTGTTCAACTCTTCATACCTGCAGTTGGGTTTTCGTTGACAAAGATACTGAAGTGGTTTGCCATTTCCTTCTCCAGCTCACTTTACAGATAAGGAAACTAAGGCAAACAAGAGTAAGTAACTTGCTCAGGTCACTTAGCTAGTAAATGTCTGAGGTTAGATTTGAACTCAGGAAGAAGACTCTCCCTCACTAGGTTCAGGCACTCTATACCTAGCTACTCCAACTCCTCAAAAGGTCCTTTTCAAATCTCAACTATTTACACTCCACCTTCTCTTCACTAGGGGACCTTGTTTCCCTATTCACAGAAAAAAAAATCAAGACTATCACCAGCTCTCTTCTAATTTTAAAGTAACCTTAATGTCATTTTCTCCTTTGTTGGAGTTTCAGAAGCCGATTGTCAATGCCAATTTATGTCTTCAATTCTATCCCGCCATATTGTCCCTTTGAACATCTCTTCCTCCCTGATCACCAATTTTCCCTTGTTCTGGCTCCTTTCCTGATGCCTACAAATATCACCAGATGACTGTCACTTTTTAAAAACAGCAGCAACAGCAGCAAAAATCCTTCACTACTTTCAGCCACTCCTGTAAGTTACTGTTCTCACTTTCACTTCAAACTCCTAGAAAAAAGCCATCTGTGCTCATCACCTATACTTTTTATTTTTATTAAAGCTTTTTATTTGCAAAACATGTGCATGGGTAATTTTTCATCATTGACCCTTGCAAAGCTTTCTGTTACAAATTTTTCTCTCCTTCCCCCACCTCCTCCCCTAAATGGCAGGAAGTCTAATACATGTTAATCATATTAAAATACATGACAAATCAAATATATGTATACATATTTATACAGTTATCTTGCTGTACACGAAAAAAAAAATCTGAGAAGGGAAACATAACGCAAGCAAACATCAATAAAGAGCGTGAAAATGCTATGTTGTGGTCCAGACTCAGATCTCATAGGCTTCTCCCTGGGTGTATATGGCTTTCTTCATCACTGAACAATTGGAACTGCTTTGAAACATCTCATTGCTGAAGAGAGCCATATCCATCAGAATTGATCATCATGTAATACTGTTGTTGCTGTGTATGATGATCTCCTGGTTCTGCTCGTTTCACTCAGCATCAGTTCATGCAAGTCTCTCCAGGCCTCTCTGAAATCATCCTGCTGGTCGTTTCTCACAGAACAATAATATTCCATAACATTCATATACCATAATTTAT
Source organism: Myrmecobius fasciatus (assembly GCA_023553655.1). Classification (NCBI taxonomy): domain Eukaryota; kingdom Metazoa; phylum Chordata; class Mammalia; order Dasyuromorphia; family Myrmecobiidae; genus Myrmecobius; species Myrmecobius fasciatus. The sequence continues at coordinate 95,659 of JAJPUD010000412.1, forward strand.
TCAGTCATTCTCCAATTGATAGGCATCCATTCAATTTCCAGTTTCTAGCCACTACAAAAAGGGCTGCCACAAACATTCTTGCACTTGTGGGTCCCTTTCCCTCCTCTAAGATCTCTTTGGGATATAGGCCCAATAGAAACACTGCTGGGTCAAAGGGGATGCACAGTTTGATAACTTTTTGAGCAGAGTTTCAAATTGCTCCCCAGAATGCCTGGATCCGTTCACAGTTCCACCATAAAAACTATGTACAAACAAGATATATATGGGATAAATTGGAGATAAGAGATCTTAGCCAATCTATACTTTTTCACCTGCCACTCACTTCTCTATCCCTTGCCATCTGGTTTCATCCCTATCACTGAATCCCACCATTTGGCTTTGTTTTCTCCAAGGTTATGCATTATTTTACTTCTAAAAATGGTCTTTTTGTCAATCTTTTCCTTTACCTCCACATCATTTGACCAACCTCCCCCTCAGGTTTACATGCTATAAGCTGAATTTTCTGACTAATGCCCAGTCTCCTTTCCAGAATTATCATCTGTGGATTTACCCAAGGCCTCTGCCCTGTGCCTTTTTTTCTAGACAAACATAACACCATCTCCTGAGTCCAAACATTTTCACTAGCTGTCACAGGCCTGGATTTTTCTCCCTTTTCATTTGTTTCTTGGGCTTCCCTGGCTTCCTAAAGCTTAAAATCCCAACATTTACAAGAAGGGACCCTTAATGTTAGCACCTACCATCTCTTATCTCCAATTTATCCCATATATATCTTGTTTGTACATAGTTTTTATGTTGTCTCCCCATTAGATCATCAGCATCTTGAAAACAGGAACTGACTTTTCCCCTTCATTATATTCCCCAGCTCTCAGCACAGTGCCTAGTACATAATAGGCTTTTAATGTTTATTAATCTCCTGCGTTCAATTATCTGTGCAGATAATGCACATATCCAGCCTTCATCTCTTCTAAGCTCCATTCCCTGTGCCTCCAGCTGCTAGCTGGACATGTTCACCTGGATGTCTTATGGGTATGTCAAATAACATTTCCAACACAATTTTTATCCCAAGGGGCAGCTAGATGGTGCAATGGATAGTGCTGACTCTGAATTCAGAAGGACCTGAGTTCAAAACCAGACTTACACGCTGAAAGCTTCCTAGCTATATGACCCTGGGCAAGTCACACAATCCCAAATGCCTCAATAAATAAATAAAGCAAAACAACAACAAAGTACCTGACACATCATATGTAGTTGATGTTTACCATTCCTCCTCATCCAGATTTAAAACCAGACATACTCCATATCCATTTACCTTCCCCACTTACCATATAATGTTTGCAAGTTCTACAGATTCCACCTCCATATCTTAAATTTCTTTACTATTACTCAGGTTCAAACCTTCACCTTTGTATACCTGAATTGCTATGATAGCCTCTTGAATGAAGATTCATCCTGTCTCCAATTCATACTCCATACAGCTACAGACAAGTCACTTCTCTGCTCAAGAAGTTTCAGTAGCTCTCTATTACATGTAGGATATAATAAAAACTACCCTGTTTGACAAAGTCCTTCACAACCTGGTTCATTTATTTTTCAAGAGTGTACATTAATGCTCCTCATGTACTCTAAGGCCCAGCCAAATTGGCCTCCTTGCTCTTCATTAGTCTGTTCTCTGTGTCTATTATGGTCTCCTTCTGGGGTCTCCTTTCAAGGCTCAGTTTAAATGCTACTTTCCACAGGAGGCTTTGCTCAATTTCTTCAGTGGTTGGTCACTTCGGCACCCCCCCCCCCAATACCTTTTATTTACTCACTTAAGTACATGTTTTAAGTTGAATAGACCAAAAGCTCTTGATAGGCAGGGGTTATTTTTTAGCTTTCCATATAGTAGGGAATCAATGTTTATTGAATTTTAGAAATTAGCTTTTGATACAACATAAATAGGAAACTTATGGTGGTGCACAATGCAAGCCTGAGTGTATGCTAAAAGAAATTTCAGGGGCTTGATTTCTGAAGAATTAAGGAAGCATTAAAAAAAATATTCCATGTGCTAATATTTTAATCAGTAAAATTTTGTCAATTTCCATGCCTAAACAACGCCAGGTGCAATGAATGTCTGAGGGACTCATTACTTTAAACCATTTTTCTCTGGCTTTTTAACTTTATTCCCTGGCAGTCCCTCTAGATTGAGGAAGAGTAGTCAGTGTGAAGATACAAACAGATCTGTTGCTTAACCATAGTTATGTCCACAGAAGTCAATCAGAGAAGGCTGCAAAACGGCAGTCAAACCCAGGCCAATAATTCAGTGACAATGTGTTTATAGCTGGAGATGGTAGAGAGAGGCTTTTGGTTTGAAGTGAGGGTTGCACACTTAACATTAAATCTAGTTTTTGGTATTTTAACAACCTTCCACCAACCTGCCCAAAAATGAAACCAGCAAACACACCACTTCTTCATTCTGCTTAGTACTCAAGATTATGTGCAAAGTTTTGCAGGCATTTTCAAGTAATTCTCCAACCAAAGAAATCGAAAAAGAAAGCCGAGATAGAAGAATTAAAGGGAAAAGAGGAAGAAAACTCAATAGAAGCTCAAATAAAAAACTTGTAGCAACAAATGGATTATAAATGCATCAGTGATACATCAGTACATAAATGATGGACTAATACTGGGAAGCAAAGGCCACAATCTCATGAGTGAATTTTTTAATGCCGGGGCAAATAATTTGGGTGGAATAAACCCTGGGTTCAACAGCAAATGGAAGGAGATCCCCCAAATGATTAATGGTCAAATGATATTAAGTCAGTTTTCCAAGGAAGAAATCTAAGCAATCAACAGTGATTTTGGGGTGGGGGGAAAGAGAAGAAATGCTCCAAATCACTATTAAAAATGCAAAATAAAATAACTCTGAGGTTCTACCTCACATTCAAGGGAAATAACATATTAAAGGGGTTGCAGGCTAATAGGAACATTAATGAACTGCTGGTAGAATCTGGCCCAGTCGTCCTGGAAAGCAATTTATACTACTCTCAAAATCAGTAAAATTGCACATCCTCTAACCCTTACTAAGTCTATACCCTAAAGAGATTACTATAATAAATATAATTATTTAAAGTAAGGTTTTGGGATTTTTTAAAGAAATGGTAAAGAACTGGAAACTAAAAAGGCAACTGACAACTGGGGAAGAAATGAACTAATCATGACATATGAATGTAGTAGCATTATACCATAGGTGATAAGAGACAAAAGGGGGAGTTTCAGGGAAAAAAACAAAAACAAAAACAAAAACAAACCTGTAGTATGAAATAACAGTGAGGTATACTGAACGAAAAAAAAAAAAAAAAACTTATACAGTAACAGCCTTCTAAAGATAAGCACTTTGAAAGACTTGTGAATTTTGATCAGTGACCAACTCACAGAGAATCAATGAGGTGATTGACTGAAGATGCAGAGTGATGCATACATTTTGGACACAGCCAAGATGGGAATTTATTTTATTAGACTATGTGTATTTTCTGAATGGAGGGTAACAAAGTGGGGGATCCAGTCAGTCATTTCAGGTACATTTTCATTTTATTAAGGTTTCACTTACAGGGCTGTAATTAAGATAACTCCAATCCAAATCCAACAAATGTACATCTGCAAACAGGCAAAGCTGGAGCACCAACACCCCCAGAGAGCTAGTTTTTAGGTATGCAAACTGTAAGGGAAGAAGAGAGGTGGGCTGAGAAAAAAACCAACATCTTCCTCTTCAAAAAAGGCTGCCTATATGAGCCCTTCCATCCTGAGCACTTGTAAATCACCACTTTCCTGGCTTGTGGACCATTATTGGTTCTGTGTAGCCAATAAAATGGAATACACAATGGGAGATGTGCTTCTGGCTGGGACAACAAAGGGAAAATGGCCCATAGTAATGGCAGAAGAGGCAAACTGTTTAAGCATTCTGCATTTAGGGAGGCAAATTGTGCCCTGAGACTCATCAGTAGGGTTGGGGTCAATCATCAACTCTGGAGGCAGCAGCCAGGAGTTTGGTCAGGGGCTGGACCTTTCTGCCATATAGCCCCTCAATAGTTTTTTGGGTTTTTTTTGGATAATGGCACAAAGTCCATTACTGAACCAAGGTATTTAAACCAAAAGAAAAGTAAAATCAAAAGGATGAAGAGTTGTATGAATACCAGAATTTCTCAGAGGGAAAAAAAAGTTGGCCGAAAGTAAAACAAATGCAGCAGGAGACTAGAGCAAGCAGAGAAGGAGCCTGGGTCTTTCTTTCATATTCATATGATCTGCTCCCACATTTGCGATAGTAGCAAGGTTAAGTTTCGGCTTGGGTGAAAATTAATAGAGAGAATGATTTCAGAATGTGCACCTAAGATCACTAACTAGATGCATTAAACTTCCTGAATGATTCTAAAGATTAGGTCTGAATTGATAAGGATATTCAATATTCTAAAATAAAAGTCAGTCCCCAATACCATTTTCAACAGCTCTAGAATAGATTACTTGGAGAAGTGCTTCCCTGTGCAGGACTTCATGGTTCACTACAAATCCTATATTCCAACAGTCCCATATGCCCCCACAGAAATTACTGCCCAAGCAAAACAATCATCAAACCAAGCCCTAGACCAAGAAAAGCCACTGGCCAATTAAGCCAAAGATTATACTGAGCTTTCTGACACATCAACATGCAAACTTAGCAGATGCAAACATTCTCTCTATAACCCAAGAGGAAATGAGGGTTCAGCATATGCAAGAAATATCATGATGTGTAAAAGTGGCAGAAGCATCCTATAGCTGTATATTTTCCTTTATGCTAAAAGGCTGAGGATAGTTTGCAGCTGGCATCGAGAGAAAGGTAATGAGGTACCCATGCCATGCCAATTGGCTTAACATGGGGAAGAAGATTGTAAAGAATTTCCCTGGAGTACTGGGCTGTGAGGTACCCACCCACTTGCAGGCAGAGCCTTAACTAGTAAATAGAAGCCAGTAACCCCATTAAGACCTCAGTTCTCTCCCGTAGCTGTCATTATTCACTTCCTCAGCTGACTTCTTAGGGGGTCCTTGCACAGACTTCACACTTAGCAGAACCTAAAATTCCCTCCTGAGATTGCTTCAGCTGACATGCAGTGAATCAGAAGGCCAAGGACCCAGGAAATAGAAAGAGGAGAGGAGGTTTGTGGGTAGGAACCCAATACTGAATGCTGGGACCAAGCTGAGCTCATCTCTGGTAGATCCAAGGGACTACAGGCACTAATTAAAATTTTAAAAAGCAAAACAAAGCCCAAACAACCCCAACTCCAGTGCTTGGCTTCTGTGTTCCACTTGCCTGGGTGCAGCTTACTCTTGTGTTCTCCCAATCTAGACCTTCTGCTTTTAAAACTGTCTGTACTGTGTATCTTGGTGGAAAGACTCAGGCACTGAGGTTTACTTCAAAGGATAACTAACTGTGGATCCACACACCTACACACATCTCTACACGCCCATCCACAAACACACACCCCAAAAGGGATTTATTAAGGTGAAAACTTGAGAAGAGAAGGGGGAAAGGGAAGTGGAAAGTAGACTCTCACACTTCCCTTTTGTGCAGTATTTTTCTTTTTAAAAATAAAAACAAATAAATCAAAAGGGCCTGTAGGCAGGAATTACAAACTGCTGTCATAACCAATGCAGATCTTTAAATTTCACCTCCTAATTTGGTGAAAGAAGGGAAGAGGTGAAAAGGAAAAAAAAAAAACACCATGCAAATGAACAAGGGAAGAAGCCTCCTGCCTCAAGACACAGCTCACTTGCCTGAGCTGATTTTCATTCTCATCAGATGACTGGCCGAGCCGAGAGGGCAAAAGCATCCACCACTGTCAGCAAGGATCCAACACCCGGTAATGAAGTAGAAAATATTGACGAGGCAGAGGGCCAACAAGGTTTAAAAAAGAGAGTAGGGGTAAAGAAATAGAAGGGATGGAGAGGGCAAGAGAATAAAAAAGGGTGGAAATTGCAAAAGGAAGGGGAAGGCTGCAGGAAAAGCAAATTCCAGGCGACACAGAAGGACATAGGTCTTATCAAATACAAATTGCAAAACTGTAAACTGAGGTTAAATGTCTGATTTTCTTGCTTTGGGGATACAGTTTGGGGATTTCCAGTTTTGAGATTAAATTCAGCCTGGCAGAAAACCCAGCCTTGGATCCCTCTATCAAGTGGGTACCCTCTGGAAAGAACAGTGCCAAGATGCTTCTGTAGGTCACAGAGACCCAAGGGTAGGTAGCCTTTTCCCCTCCTTCGGGTCTGCCCACCACTGGGGCATCATTACAGGGGAAGAATCATAAGAAACAATCCTGGCTTCTAAGAGGGTTGTGAGTCTGGTCCCCAGGTGTGCCCAGGAGGATGGTGAGGAGTGTTAGGTCCTGGGGAGGCTACACATCTCGCAGTGGTCCGTGCCTGGCTGGTTCATGAAGGTGCAGTGTTGACAAGCCCACATTGCAGAGGAGGTGGCGTGTGTTGAACCCCCAATGGCACCATACTCATGCATTCCTGGAAGCTGGACACCAACTGTACCTGTGGGGAAAGGAAGAGACCAGAGAAGCCACATCACTTGTGGGCAGAGAAGGAAACAAGGAAGGCATGCGAGCCCACTGGAATGCTACCATTTTTCACAATAATACTAAGTTTCTGATGGTACCTGTTACCAATGTGTGAAATAAGGTACAGCCATACTGGACACACATGAAGCTCGTTCCCTTCATACTGTTACAGTTATTGTGTGGATAGTGTCCCCCATCCCACCCCAACTCTGCCCTACAGTCAAAGAAATGTTTTCATTTGCTTCCCACCCCTGCATTAGCCAGAGAGATGTCTTGGGTCACCATTAATAGCAAACCTCAAGGCAAGCAGTCCTCAGGATTCTCACAAGAGAGAGAAATATAAAAGGCATCTGGAGCTAACTCATTGTCAAAAACTGTTTTACTGATAAGGCTGCATCTCTCTTCTTTTCTTTACTTACCTCTAAAGGATCTCTGGGCTGCTATTTGCTGACCATTCGACTATCTACCATGCTCTGTCCTACAGCTGAAAGATCTCCAAGTCGCAAGTACTTTAGACACATAAAACTAGTGAAGACCTTTGACATTTATGTGCCATTTGATTTCTACTGCTTCCCTGGCATCATTCATCCAATGCCCCAACCCTTACGTTTGTGGGCTTTCCCAGGAGTGCCCTCAGACCACTTCGGCATTCAGCTGATGAAAGGGAAGCACTATGTGCCACTAAGCCCTCTAAACCCTTCACATCAAGTTTACTTTCCAGCAGACAGCAATGAATCACATAAAGCAAAAAGAAATCAAAGAACATACTGATGCTGAGATATAAAATTCACACAAAAAGAAACCAAGACATCTACCCAAATTGTGGAAGCAGAGTCAGGTGGAGAGTCAAATTATCAGAAGATGCCAGCCCTGAAGGAGCCTAGGTAGACCATCCAGAACAGACACAGGGCATCCACAGCAAAAGCAGGTCTGACAGCAGCAACCTGCTGGCACAGCCTCAGTGACCTTTCTGCTCTTCAGACACTGGTGACTAAGTTCTAGAGGCTTGTGGTGATGACAGGATGTTAACAACTAGCTTGTAGAGCAAGCACTCACTGTTGATCCTAAACTTCACTCAGAAAGGATCTCAAATCATGATTACTTTTTGTAAGAAAAATGTCTGATGCTATTTTCCCCAGACATGCATAATATGATAGTTATAATTTGACAGAACTGGATCCAGTGCTTTTTAAAAAGGTTCAGGAATTTTTGTTCTTAGAAACAGTGCCCTTCCCACTCTTTCACTCAGGAAACCTTGGGAACATTTCCCAAGCATATTAGTGTCACAAATATGAAGCTAGCCCAGAAGTCAGGAACACTGGAAGTGATTCCTGGTTCTGTACCAAGACCTCCAAGGACCACTAGGCACAAAATACGCTTATCTCATCCTAAATCTTATTCAAAAAAATGGAAACAAGAATTTTTGATGATAACTAACATTTCTATAACACCTGAGAAGAAGGTGTAGCTATCATCTCTGTTTCATAGGAAACTGAAGCAGCAATCATTTAAGTGCCCAGGGCTCTGTAGTTGGTATCTAGGTCAGGATTCAAACGAATGTTTTCCTGACAAGAACAGCACTCTCTCCGCTGAAGAATATTTTGAGCTTTCCAGTGGAAAATGTAAAGTAATTTCAAGGTGGTGTGACTGGGCTTATGTTTGAAATTCTAGTTTCCTAAAAATTTCTAATTCATTAATATAACATGAGAGAGAGAAGAGAGATACTTTAGCCCTGTGAATGATATGGATGGGGGCTATATAAAGAGATAAATTTAGGGAAACTATGTTAGTCAAAAGTATTGACCAAGAGCACTATCTCTTTTTCCCATCTTCCTTAGGAAGATGTCACTTGCCCTACCTACCTACCTGGGGATGTAACAAGAATGCAATAAAATATATATATACACACACACACACATATACATATATGTATATATATGCAGGTATGTATATATGTATATATGTGTATATATGCATATATGTATATATGCATATATATACACACACACATACAAGTGTATATGTAAAAATTAACCCAACTATTATGCAATCCCTTAGATAAAAGATTAGAATACCAATGCAATATCACCCCTCCATTCCTTTCATAATTCTGAGTGTCAAATATATCTACAAGTAAAACACCTACTAAACTGGAGATTGGTATTTGGATTTCAAAAAAACAACTTGGGTTCAACAAAATAAAATTTGAATAGCTGTGTGATTATGTAATGGTCAAGTCTGGCCCTAAAGAAATAAGAAAATCTCAACAATGAGATGATTCAGGCCAATTCCAATAGACTTATGATGGAGAAAGCCATCTGTAAAGGAGTATGAGGAATATGGATCACAACATAGTATTTTCACTTTTTTTTTTGTTGCTTGCTTTTTTTCTTTCTCATTTCCCCCCTTTTGATCTGATTTTTCTTGTGCAGTGGAAATGTTTAGAAGAACTGTACACGTTTAACCTATATTGGATCATTTGCTATCTAGGGGAGGGGGGAAGAGTAAAGGTAGGAAGAAAAATTTGGAACACAAGGTTATGCAAGGGTGAATGGTGAAAACTATCTTTGCATGTATTTTGAAAAAGAAAAAGCTATTATTTAAAAAAAAAAGAGAAGAAAAAAGAAAAGAAAAGAAAAGAAAATATATGTCCCAGGGGGAGAACAGAAAAGGATGAGGCTATGAATCTGGCACAATATATATAATGTCAGTCTCAACTAATACTGATTAGTTGTGCTGATTGTTTTTCTCCCCCTCTCTCCTTTCCAGCTTTTGTTACAAGAGATGGCTCTCTGGGTAGCAGAGAAGAGGAGGCTATGTTTAGAAATGAAGGTTATGTAAACACAAAAGATATTAATAAATTTTTAAAAAGTAGACACATTTCAAACAAAACTAAAAAAACAAAGAGATTATGTTAAAGAATATGAAAATTTAAAAATATAGCTGTCCAATCATGCCAGTTGGAAGGGAAAACAGACTCATCTGCCAAGTAAAAACATGCCAGGCTTCGGTTTTCCTTTCCTTTGATAGAGTCCCACATCTATAGAGTGAGGAGGCAGGAATAGGGACTTTAAGCTCTCAAAAATTGCTCAGATTGACACACTTTTATATCTATTCTTCCTTCTTGATAAATATTTTTTCACACTTTCCCCAAAGTTGCAGGGTGCTGCAATGGACTCTAATGAATGCCAATTCAGATGTCCTCAGCCATCCAATCCGACTCAAATCTGGACCTCTTACAAAACACCTAGCCTGTTTGCTTGAAATTTTCAACTTCCCATTGTTTGTTGGTTGAGTTTTTCTTTATATCAAGTCAACTTTGTCTCTTCAGAATTACTTACCACCACTTCTAATCCTGTCATCTGAGGCCAAACAGAACAAATGTAGTCTCTCTTTCTTGTGCCAGTTTCTTGAATATTTGAAAACAGCTACCCTGATATTCCCTTCATTATCTCTTCTCATCCCCAATTCCTCTGACTGATCTTCATATGGCAAGAGCTTGGACATTCTGGAATTAGAGGACTAGGGTTCAAATCCCACCTCTGGTACTTTCTATGTGTGACCATGGGCAATTTACTTTAAGATCCCTGGGCCTTTCTCATCTGTGAAATGAGGTTAAATTAGATGGTCTCTCAGGTGGATCCCTTTCAGCTCTAGGTTTGTGATTCTGTAGATCCTACTCTGGACACTCAGCCACTTATGATATTCTTAAAATGTGGCATTTAGAACCGAAAACTTCCTGTACATGGGGTCTAACAAGGGGGCAAAGGACAATAAGACTTCCATTTTTCCAGTCTGGACACTGGATACAGTCTGCATTTTCTGATAGTACTTAAGATAGCTTTTAGTTTTTCTGATTGCCATATTGCACTGTTAACTCAACTAGTATACTCTCTATTAAGGCTTGAAGATTTTTTTTAGGTGAACTAATATTTAGATACTCTTCCTCATCTTAAATTTGAGGAAGATTCACTAGACTTTCCTCTTAAAACTGGCATCAAATAATTAATGACTACTTTAAGTTTAGCCAGTTGAGAATGCATCTAATTGCATTATTGCTTAACATGGATCTTTTTCACAAATAGAGAATATGAAATGCTGTCAAATCTTTTAAAAAATCTAGGTAACCTACAGTATTTCTCTGATCTATTATCAGTCTAGTATAACCCAGTCAAAAAGGGAAATACAATCAATCTAGCACAACCTATTTTTGATGAACCCATGTGGGGATCTCTGTGATCGCTAATTCCTTTTCTAGACATTCACTAATTTTTACTTTAATAATAAAATCCAGAATTTTTCTAGCTTCTGATGGATATTTCCATGCTCCTTGGGCAAAGGACACAAAAGTAATACTGTGGGGCAAAAGTAAGCTGGTGGACTGTCTTTATACCAGGTCTGAAGAACACACTAGAGCTCCTATACATAAAAGATTACATCACCTGCTGGGTTTTGGAATAGTGCATGAAGCTGCCAAGGTATTTTTGCTTTAGATACTTGAGGGAATAATTCATTTTCGGTCAGTTTTCAAAATAATCCAACACAAAGTATAATTTGAAAAAATGGGGTTTTAGCCAATTATATGACTAATTTTATAATCAAGAATTTTAATATATAAACAGAAATTCCCTCCAAACCTCATTTAATCACACATACACTCTCCTCCCCTGTAATCTCTCATATTTAATATGAGAGAACCTTTGGCTATTAAGTTTCTCAGGTTAAAATATTTCTTTCCAATAAGATCCCCTCACTTTCTGGTGAACATATATCTCACTGACTTAGAAGATAAAGTCTAAGTTTTAAAAAATCAACCACAACAGGGCAGCTAGGTGGCGCAGTGGATAGAGCACCAGCCCTGAAGTCAGGAGGACCTGAATTCAAATCTGGTCTCAGACACTTAACATTCCCTAGCTGTGTGACCTCGGGCAAGTCACTTAACCCCAAATGCCTCAGCAAAAAGTAATAAATAAATAAATAAATAAATATTTCTTTATATATTACTCAGGCATTTCTCAAAGCTTTAGGGAAAAAGCTTAGTTACAAAGGACCTAGGGAACTGAAGTTTTAAGTTTTCAAACTGGGACAGAACTTTGATTTCAAACTGTAATTGCTTTTGTAGCCAATGTAAACTGACAAAATGCTCGTGTGTGTGTGTGTGTGGTGGTGAACATTTATTAGGAACTGAAAATGTCACAATAATTCTAAGACTTAATTTAGACTTTGGATTGTGATAAATATAATACTATCATCAGCCAAGGACACTTTGAAGAAAGGTAGGTGTAAAGAAAGGTCTATGAGGATTCTCCTCTGCCAGAAATGCCCAATAGTGGCTTTCAGCCAAATACCAATTTCTGTTTGGTAAGCTTTTTCCAAGAAGTTTAAAAATAAATCATGGCAGACATTTTAAGTTTGGACCTGCTCTATCACAAATACTCCCAAACTCCACCAAGGTTTCAGTCCTAGGGAGAAAAAATAAACTCTATGAGTTTATAAAATACAAAGTAGTAGTGTTTAGAGAACGCAAGGCTTTGTTTCTACTCTAAGTAGGGGGCATAGTGATTCCCAGAGTTGAAGGGGATGAGAACAGTAAGAAAGACATGAGATGCTGGGGCTGTGGGAACAGAATGTAGTTACTTACTGCAGAGCTGTTCGATGGTGGCCCACTGTTCAGATTTCTTCCAGGTTTGTGCTAGCTCCTCATTCCTAGTCCTCACAGCCTCCAACAATAAGCTAATGCTGTCCTGAAAGGACCCAAAATGAGTAAATTTAAACCTGTTTTGTTTAGACAAAACTATAGATAGTAGATTACTATGACTCTTGTTGAAAGGACAAACTTCTAAAGGAATTAAAAGAAATTCTATAGTTACCAGACCATGAAGTTCAAAAAACCACATCCTTTGGGCTACAAGTGCATATGCTAAATCAAGTTCCTAAATCCTTCCTAAAAAACTCCCAAGTGGGGGATGCTGTGTCTGTCTTTTACATACTGACAAACTGTTTAGGATAACAGAAGATAAAGGAGAGGGTCCTTTATTCTGGGAACTCATATTTTTAGGACATGTAAACAAAGAGTTAGACAATACATATATGAGCTGACTGAGTGATATTGTAGGTTTCTCCTCACCCCACCACCCTCCAAACTCAGCTTCTCTTTATCTTGGAGATTAAGCCCTCAATGGTAACACTGCATTTTAAAAGTTACAAAATTAAAAGGAGAAGCCTTAAGGAGACTCTTAACCAATAACATCCACATAAAGGCTGCTCTATCATATCCTATTTATCTGCAAAGTATTTTTTTCAGATAGGGAAGCTGAAGAAGGGTGAATATTTAAAAAGTGCAGACTTGTAAAGTTCTTCATACTATCTTATCAATTCAAATGAACTGAGAGGTCTAAATACTGGAACATAACTGAGGAGAAAAAAAGCAAGCTGAAAGTGGTTTATGGGCCAGATTTTTTTTTGTTTGGAGGCAATTGTTACTAAGTGACTTGCTCAGGGTCACATAGTAAATGTCTGAGGCTGGATTTGAACTCAGGTATTCCTGACTCCAGGATCAGGTCTCTACCCACTGTGCCACCTATCTACTCCAAGACTAGTGTTTAAAGGAAGACTTTATGTCTTCCTTTAAAGTGATTTATTAGTCAATGCTTTAATTTAAGTGAATTCTTAATATGCTGTTTAGTTTCCTCCTTAGTATTTTCTCAAAAATGGAAAGCTAAAGCTAAAGGATACCAACAACAATTCTGATTAGTCCCGATCTCCAACTGTCCACCGTCAGCCTAACTGTTCTGCACATGCTGACAGTCTCTAACTCCCAGTTTGTGTAAGACACATGCTTTTTTCCCCCTCTGTGTGTCTTTAAAATCAGAAAACGCCAACTATGCAGATGTTAACTCCATGACTGGTAATCAGCCAAACTCTCTCTGCCAAGATATTAACACTGAAGCTTATTCTGGGGGAGAGAGATATAAGAGAAAAGAACTGGGGTTGTAATTTTGAACTATGACAGGAATTTTTACTTCTGATATTTCTAATGTTTTCTGCCTTAGGGCAGAGTAGAATTGACTCTGCATATGATTAGAAAAGCTATTCTCAATTTCAAAAGACATGGCAAGCTTAATGAAGTCTTCCCAATGAAGATTCCAAAATCAGAAAATTTATCTTCCAATCATTAAACAAATATTCTTTTTGCAAAAAGTTACTCTCCATTTTCTCAAAGCTTGAAGCAGAAACATTAGCAAACTGATTTCAGGCAATCAGAGATACTTTCTAGTTACTGCTATGGAGAATACTTAAGGAAAATAGGAGAGAACAGCAACACTTTGCTAGCCGAAATATCACTCCCATAAGACAATTTTGGACTCCATGTGCTTAGGTTTCTAGCCAACAATTCTCTCCTTGGGTTACATACCTGAAGAGGCATGACTTCATTAGTAACCAGAAAGAGGAGCAGATGAAAATCTGAGATGATGTCTAGGAAAACAGAGGAGGTGTTCTGAGACAGGTATGTAGCCAAACTATGAAAATCCTGCAGTGATCAGGAAGAGAGAAAAAAGCAAAATTTACTATTCTATTCCATTTCAGTTCTCCATCACCATAATAATTATTATGGAATGTAGTAATTTTTCCATTTAGGTTATTTGAACAAATATAATACTGGTACAAGGTTTATTTATTTATTTATTTTTTAAACAGATTAAAAACATGGGATTCAAAGTGAAAGAATAATTTCAAAAGAGTTTCTGATATTCATCTTGAAAGAAAACCTTAGGGATAACACACTAATTAGTGAAATAGTTAAGAGACTAAGCAAGTGTTAAGCAGATACAAATATAGAAGACACCTTCAACTAGCTGGGAAAAAGATCTTAATTCAGTGTCACATCTGGGAGGGGGCGTGGAGGAATGATATACAGCATCAAGTTCTACTTAGGGATTAAAAAGGTAATGTTTGCCTTTTTTAGCCCATCTGAACCTTCTTCTTATCCTGGACCATGGACAAATATGCACATGGAAGTGGCAGGAGATATAGATTTTGGGCAGAATACCACATCTGTGAGAATTTTCTCCCACAGTCTAAATTTCCTGCAGATGTCTTTGGGGAAAAAAAGATTAAATGTGTGAAGCACCTTTATAAAAACCTTTATAAAAAATTGTGGAAGGAAACCTCATTATGAACATACTTGTTTTATAAGATCTTTATTCACAAGTCAGCTGCTGCTAGGTGATTTTTTAAAAAGTATACACACACTGGCAGAAGATCTGTCCCTTATTTTGGTTAGGCTAACTTGAGTGATTTGAGTTACCAAAGATCTAGGGCATTGATCTCCAAGATTCAAAGCATGCTAAAGAATACCACACAGAAAATTTCAATGAAAACTTTTTTTTTTTTGGAAAAAGGAACATTGATTTGTGCCTGAATGTGTCAGTTACTGCTACCATTCCCAGCTCTGACAAAACAACAAAGAATAAATTTCATTGGAAGAGACCTTGTGGTACAGAGAAATGACAGGTTTGGTTTTGTTCTGTATTCAACATTAGCTGCGTGACTCAACATAAGTCACTTGAGCTCTCGAAGTCTTGGTATTCCCTCACTATAAAAGAGGAACAATCCACAAATTTCTTGAGAAATATTTCCATAAAATATTAGCTTTTTGAAGGCTCTAAAGAAATACGGACCCCTCTAATTACTATAAGATGTCTATGAAGAACAGTAAGATGGATCTCAGGATATGGGGCACCTGCAGAGAAAAACAGCAGCAGTTTATGCTTCTTTAGTTTGTCTCAGTTAATAAAATGGAGCTGTTACAAATGTATCTAACATAATCACTGAATTTTGGAAAAAGTAAAGAGTCAATTGCAGAGGGTTCTTTCTCTGAGGTCCCATAGGCTTCTAAGGTCACAGGCTTTGTAGCAATTAAGATTAACTGTCTCAATCAAAAGTCTGGTTAAGTTCTTTGAGAGGTATGAATAAGAGAGACAGATCAAGTAACTTGGCACTTTCTGGAAAAATACCACTGACACAGGGTCAATCTTCAGATTTTTAAAAATATATTTCTGGGGATGAGGAGCTTACCTGTGTCTCACCTAGGACATCTCGATTCTCAATAGGGAATGGACTTTGTGAAATAGAAAAAGTATAAACTGGATCCTTGGGGAAAGTCGTCGTGATCTAAATAAACAAACAAACATGAAGGTAGGGTAAACCAAGTTATATGACAGGGATATGGTTGTCAATATCTCTACTATATCGGCGTCTCTCAGAGGTCTAAGCTTTATAAGGTAATAGTATCAATTCTGAAAATTTCTAAAAATCTTACAATGAAATAAAAAAATTCAACTTCTATGGGAGTCTCAAATGAAGACTAAGAAACTATGGGACTCTGGGAACAAAAAAATATATATAAATACAAAAATATTTATACTAAAATGTTAAAATTTGAACAAGGTTTTCTGGTCCCTATCATTACTTTTTTGGGGGATGGAAGTTCAGCCTTTGCCTGTTAGCATGCAGTTTCTGCTTTACAGATCTTTTCTTAATATAGTGTGTCCCCCACCCCTGCCCTTATCATCTATACACAAATGGATGGTTTTCAACTCTCATCAGTGCTAATGGGAACTATGTGAAAAGAATGACAAGGAGGCATCTCTAGGAGGCATTAAGAGGCTCAAATTCATGTGACTGGTTTTGGGAGCACATGCAGACCTTATCAGTGACAATTTTAGGAAATGTAATGACTTTAAGCCAGATTGCTAGAACCATTAACGGCATTGGGTAATAGTTTTTAGTGCCCAGAACAGTTCCCATGCAGCCTTTGTACTTTGCAAAAAGAGAAGGAAAACTAAAGCAAGTGAACAGCATAAGGAATAGTTTTTTGCTCTCTTTCAATGAAGAAAAAGCTTGAATGCAAGAGCTGATGCCAAAAGCCAAGTCTCACTCCTTTCAGAAAGGTTTAAGTGATTACAGAGAACATTTTAAATCTAAAATATAATCAATACACGTGACAGGGACAGTGGTAAACATACAGAAATCAATACAAATAGGTTTTTTTTTATTCCTAGTGGCAGATGCCCTCCCCATGAAAGCACCCAAGTGTGAACTATTAACCACCTTTTGGTTGACACAGCTTTTCTGCTGCAATATGACACTTACAGCAATAGCAGATTACACCTATCTCAGATTTAAGGTAGCCATTCTGGATCCTCTGGGACTATTTCGAAGCCTTGGAAATGTTGTTCTGCTTAGCTTTCTACAGAAGCAAAGGCAGTGAACTGTTTCATGGTTAGCTGGCTGGGGATTCTATTGTGACTGTGCCAGTTACCAAAGGAAAATGGGCTGAACCATCAAAAGAGTCTACAATCAAAGCAGAGTAAGGTTTTCATAAACCCTTTTAGGTTTGAGATCAATGTTGCAATGGCCAAGTGTGGTAACAGATAAAAGTTTGGGAATGTATTATTTTATTTTAAATCTTAAATTTGGAAAGGTACAGGAAGAATGAGAAGGTGGTTTCCAAGACATTTACTACTAAGTGAACTTGGAACTAATGTACCATCATTTATCACCAACATCCTACACTAGAGCTGTAGAAGAGGAGACTGTACAGTCTGAGATATGATTAAATGATTCTATGAGCTGGTGGCCTCTTTTAGACAAAAGTCTCAATGGCACGTAGCAGATTCTAACTTCTCACAGAGGACTGACCTAGTTCTGGCTCAGTTCTAGAAACTTAGGAAGCTCTTAAACCATTGATTCAGCTTTGTGTACAACTTTGGAACATACAATGGATTATTATTATTAAGAATTATTAAGGGAATATTAAGACTTAAGTGAGCCATTTTTTAGAATTTCTTTCTCAAAACAGAACATATTAAATGTTTTCAATTGAGCTACCTACCACTTGCTTTCTATGGGCTGCATTTTTTAGTCTTTTGCTTTTTATCTGCTTCCATCTAATGTGTTCTGGTATCAAAGATCAAGAGATCTTAGGTATACAGAATGGAATGATTCATACTTTGTAACTGAACACAAAATGCAAAATTAACAGTTATTCTACTGCAACAAGATATTTAACTTTATTTTAAAAAAGAGAGGGAAAGGCATTTGGTTTCAAATCACCCCAACTTACATTAATTATATGCTATATCAATCTGTTTTCAATTTAATTACACCCTAGGTAGTATAAAAAAAACAGATGCCTTTACTGACACGGTAAAAATATGTTCTCTGGAGCTATCAATTGGAATGGGCTGTCAATAGGCTCTATTCACAGGGATCCACTATTCTAAATGCAATGATATTCTCCTGCCTTAATCACATGGCCTACTCTGAATCTAAATACAGTCCCTGCCACAACAGAAATGCAAGAAACAAGCAAAAGAATTTAAGTCTTTGGCATGATAACCTAATCATTTCTTTTTTCTTTCTTTTTTTTTTTTAAAAAAGCTTTTTATTTGCATAACATATGTATGGGTATTTCTTCAACACTGATCCTTATGAAGCTTTCCATTACAGATTTTCCCCCCTAGTCCCCAACCCTCCCCTAGATGGCAGGAAATCCACTACATGTTAATTATATTAAAATACTTGACAAGTCAAATATATGTATACATATTTCCATACTTATCTTGCTGTGCAAGAACAATCATATCTACATGAACAAAAAATATTTGAGAAAGGAAATGCAATGCAAACAAACATCAATAGAGAGCATGAAAATGTTATGTTGTGATCCACATTTCACATCCCTCTCTCTGGGTGTATATGGCTTTCTTTACTGAAAAATTGGAACTGGTCTGAAATATTTCATTGTTGAAGAGAGCCATGTCCATCAGAATTGATCATCATATAGTATTGTTGTTGCCACATACAATGATCTCCTGGTTCTGCTCATTTCGCTCATTATCAGTCCATGCAAGTGTCTCCAGGCCTCTCTGAAATCGTCCTGTTGGTCGTTTCTTATAGAACAATAACATTCCATAACACTCATATACCATAATTTATTCAGCCACTCTCCAACTGATGGGCATCCTTTCAGTTTCCAGTGTCTAGCCACTACAAAAAGGGCTGCCACAAACATTCTTGCACATGTGGGTCCCTTTCCTTGCTTGAAGATTTCCTTGGGATATAAGCCCAATAGAAACACTGCTGGGTCAAAGGTATTCACAGTTTGATAACTTTTTGAGCATAGTTCCAAATTGCTCTCCAGAATGGTTAGATCAGTTTACAGTTCCACCAACAATATATCAATGTCCCAGTCTTCCCACATCCTCTCCAACATTCATCATTATCCTTTCCTGTCATTTTAGCTAATCTGACAGGTGTGTAGTGGTACCTCAGAGTTGTCTTAATTTGCATTTCTCTGATCAATAGTGATTTGGAGCACCTTTTCATATGACTAGAAACGGTTTTAATTTTATCATCTGAAAATTGTTCATATCCCTTGACCATTTATCTATTGGAAAGTGGCTTGAATTCTTATATGAGACAATTCTCTATATATTTTAGAAATGAGGCCTTTATCAGAACCCTTAAATGTAAAGATGATTTCCCAATTTGATGATTCCCTCCTAATCTTGTCTGCATTAGTTTTGTTTGTACAAAACCTTTTTTAATTTAATATAGTCAAAATTATCTATCTGGTGTTCAATTAAGAGTTCCAGATCTTCTTTGGACATAAATTTATTTCATCTCCACAGGTCTGAGAGGTAAACTATCGTATGTTCCTCTAATTTGCTTATAATATCACTCTTTATATCTAGATCATGAACTCATTTAGAGCTTATCTTGGTATGTGGTATTAGGTGTAGGTCAAGCCATAGTTTCTTCCACACTAGTTTCCAATTTTCCCAGCAGTTTTTGCAAAATAGTAAGTACTTATCCCAAAAGCTGGGGTCTTTGGGTTTATCAAACACTAAATTGCTAAAGTTATTGCCTAGTTTATCCCAATATCCTATCCTATGCCACTGATTGCTCTATTTCTCAGCCAGTACCAAATGGTTTTGATTACTGCTGCTTTGTAATATAGTTTTAGATCTGACACAGCAAGGCCATCTTCATCAGCCTCTTTTTTCATCAATTCCCTTGAAATTCTTGACCTTCTGTTCTTCCAAATGAACTTTGCTACTATTTTTTCTAGATCTGTAAAACAATTTCTTGGGAGTTTGATTGGTATGGCACTAAATAAGTAAATTAGTTTGGGTAGTATTGTCATTTTTATTAAATTTGCTTGGCCTACCCATGAGTACTTAATATTTTTCCAATAGACTAGGTCTGATTTTATTTGTGTGGAAATTGTTTTGTAGTTTAGTTCGTATAGTTTCTGACATTCTCTTGGCAGATAGATTCCCAAATATTTTATGCTATCATCTGTTATTTTGAATGGAATTTTTTTTTTGTATCTCTTGCTGCTGAACTTTGTTGGCAATATATAAAAATGCTGCTGATTTATGTGGATTTATTTTGTATCCTACAACTTTGTTAAAGTTGTGAATTATTTCTAGTAGTTTTTTAGTTGAGTCTCTAGGGTTCTCTAAGTATGCCATCATGTCATCTGCAAAGAGTGATAATTTGGTTTCCTCATTACCCACTCTAATTCTTTTTATCTTTTTTTCTTCTCATTGCTAAAGCTAACATTTCTAATACAATATTAAATAGTAATGGTGATAGTGGGCAGCCTTGTTTCACTTCTGATATTACTGGGAATGGTTCCAGTTCGTCTCCATTACATATGATGCTTGCTGATAGTTTTAAGTAGATGCTACTAATCATCTTATGGAAAAGCCCATTTATTCCTATACTCTCTAGTGTTTTTAATAGGAATGGGTGTTGGATTTTATCAAATGCTTTTTCTGCATCTATTGAGATAACCATATGGTTTTTGTTAGTTTGGCTATTAATATAATTGATTATGCTGATAGTTTTCCTAATGTTGAACCAGCCCTGCATTACTGGTAAATCCTACTTGGTCATAGTGTACTATCCTGGGGATGACTTTCTGTAATATCATTGCTAATATATCTTATTTAAAATTTTTGCATCAATATTCATTAGGGAAATTGGTCTATAGTTTTCTTTCTCTGTTTTCACCCTACCTGGTTTAGCTATCAGTACCATATCAGTATCATAAAAAGAATTTGGTAGTATACCTTCTTTCCCTATTTTTTCAAATAGTTTATATAGTATTGGAATTAATTGATCTTTGAATGTTTGGTAGAATTCACATGTAAATCCATCTGGCCCTGGAGATTTTTTCTTAGGGAGTTGGTTAACAGCTTGTTCTATTTCTTTTTCTAAAATGGGGCTATTTAAATAATTTATTTCCTCTTCTGTTAACCTGGGCAATCTATATTTTTGTGATATTCCTCCATTTCATTTAGATTATCAAACTTGCTGGCATAAAGTTGGGCAAAGTAACTCCTAATTATTACTCTAATTTCCTCTTCATTGGAAGAAGGTTCTCCCTTATTTTTGAGACTAACAATTTGATTTTCCTCTTTCCTTTTTCTAATCAAATTAACTAGAGGCTTATCTATTTTGTTGGTTTTTTCATAAAACCAACTCTTAGTTTTATTTATTAATTCAATAGCTTTCTTATTTTTAATTTTACTAATTTCCCCTTTTATTCTCAGAATTTTTAATTTGGTATTTAATTGAAGGTTTTTAATTTGCTCTTTTTCTAATTATTTTAATTGTAAACCCAATTCATTGATCTTCTCTTTCTCTATTTTATGCAAGTAAGCATCTAGAGATATAAAATTGCCCCTTATAACCGCTTTGGCCGTATCCCACAAATTTTGGTATGTTGTCTCATTATTGTCATTCTCCTGGATGAAATTATTGATTGTGTCTGATTTGCTCTTTCACCCATTCATTCTTCAGGATTAGATTATTTAATTTCCAATTAACTTTTGGCCTGTTTTCTCCTGGCCTTATATTGCATGTGATTTTTATTGCATCATGATCTGAAAAAGATGCATTTACTATTTCTGCCTTTCTGCATTTGATTTTGAGGTTTTTATGCCCTAACACATGGTCAATTTTTATATAAGTTCCATGTACTGCAGAAAAAAAAGTAAACTCCCTACTATCTCCATTTAATTTTCTCTAAAGATCTATCATACCTCTTTTCTAACAATTTACTTAAATAATTTCTTTCATTTATTTTGTGGTTTGATTTATCTAATTATGAGAGAGCAAGGTTGAGATCCCCCATTAGTATAGTTTTGCCATCTACTTCTTCTTGCATTTCTCTTAATTTCAGTGCACATATATTTAGTATTGATATTGCTACATTATCTATGGTACCCTTTAATAAAATATAGTTTCCTTCTTTATCTCTTTTGATTAGATCTATCTTTGCTTTTACTTGATCTGATAACAGGATTGCTACCCCTGCTTTTTTTGTTTACCTGAAGCATAATAGGTTCTGCTTCAGCCTTTTACCTTCACCCTGTATGTGTCTCTATGCTTTAGATGTGTTTCTTGTAGACAACATATTGCTGGATTCTGGTTTTTAATCCAGTCTGCTATCCACTTCTGCTTTATGGGAGAGTTCATCCCATTCACATTCACAGTTAAAATAACTAATTCTGTGTTTCCTGCCATCATACTTACCCAAGTTATGTTTTTCCCTTTCCTTTCCCCTTTCTCCTTCCCCCCCTCCCCAGTATTTTGCTTTTGATGACCACCTCCTCCAAACAATCCTCCTCCTTTAGAGCCCCTCCCCCTTTTTTATTCCTTTCCCCTGATTCTTCTATTTTCCCTTCTATTAGTCTATCCCTTTCTTTTCCTACTTTCCCTCCCACTTCCCTATAAGGAAGAACAAGTTTCTCTGTGAAACGAAACGTGTCTGATATACTCTTTTAGAGCCCAATCTGATGAGAGTAAGATTTACACAATACTCATCGCCCTCCCTTTTTTCCCTAAAATATATTAGGTTTTCTTTGCCTCTTCATGAGAGTTTAGAGTTTACCTTATTTTTACGTTCTTTTTTTTTAACCTTAAATCACCTTTTCCCCAGTATGATAGCCTTCCCCCCCCAGTTTTCTTTTTCATATTATTGAAGTAATATCAAATTATACCCCCAATCTTTAAGTATCCCCATAGTAGAAATATAGTTGTCAAGAGTCCTTTCCTTTTTACGTTTCTCTTGAGTTCTGTGTTTGGAGGTCAAATTTCTTGTTCAGATCTGCTCTTTTCATTAGAAATAGGTGAAATTCTCCTATATCATTAAATGCCCATCTTCCCTGGAAGATAATGCTCATTCTAGCTGGATAGCTCATTCTTGGCTGTAATCCAAGTTCCTTTGCCTTTTGGAAAATCTGGTTCCAGGCCCTTCAATACTTCAGTATGGAGGCTGACAGATCTTGTGTGATTCTAATTATAGATCCTTGGTACTTGAATTGTTTCTTTCTAGCTGCTAGCAATATCTTTTCCTTGGTGCAATAGTACTGAAATTTAGCCATACTATACCTTGGGGATTTAATTTTGGGGTCTCTTTCAGGAGGTGACCAGTGAATTCTTTCGATGGTGATTTTGCCTTCTGATTCTACAACCTCAGGGCAGTTTTCTTTCAGGATTTCCTGGAAGATAGCATTTAGATTCTTTTTTTTTCCATCATGGCTTTCAGGAAGTCCAATAATCCTTAGACTGTGTCTCCTAGATCTATTTTCCAAGTCGGTTGTTTTTCCTAGGAGATATTTCATATTTTGTTCTATTTTTTCATTTTTTTTTTGTTTTTGTTTGACTGATTCTTTAAGTCTTATTGAGTCATTCACTTGCATTTGTTCAGTTCTAATTTTTAATGTATTGTTTTCTTCGGTCACCTTTTTCAGCTCCTTTTGTAAATGGCCAATTTGTTCATTGCATACTTTTTCCACTTCACCAATTTTGTTTTTCAATGCATTGTTGTCTATTTCCATTTCACCAATTTTGTTTTTCAATGTATTATTGTCTATTTCCAATTCACCAATTTTGTTTTTCAGTAAATTGGTGTCTTTATCATATCTCTTTTGGAGGGCTTCTTGCACTCATCTCAGTTCATTTCCCCATTTATCACCTAACTCTCTTTTGAGATTCTTTATGCAGTCTTCCAGGAAAGCCTTGTGAAATGGGGACCAGTTCATGTCCGCCTTTGTGGCTTCCTCTGGCCTCTGGGGTTGCTTTCCCTTTAGGAACCTTAGGATCTGGGGTATGCCCTTTTTTCTCTCTCCATAAAAGCTGTCTATGGTGAGAGCTCTCTTCTGCTTCTTACTCATTCTCCCCCCACCCAAAAAAAGCTTGGGGTCTGTTTAAAGCTGACAAGTAGTGGCTGTGGTCGTTTGCCCTGGGGCAATTCCGCTAATTAACTTCCGGTGCTGGGCTGGGCTGGTCCAGCTAGGACCTTGTGTTTGCAGAGAGTTCCAATTTACCTTTTATAAAAGGCAGATCTGCCAAAACACCTGCCTGCAATCAGGGCAGAGTATCCCGAGTGGCTCAGAATCACTCACCAGCTGTTTAGAGTTTCTGCCAGATTGAGTCCCACCCAGTTTCCTGCCTTGTCTCCAGGATGCCTGGCAAACTGCTCATCCCCCTGCCCAACTGAAACAGACCTGCTATGAAGCTCCTCCAAGGTAACTTCTGCAAGATGTACTTCGCAGTCCAAATATTTCTGGGTTCGCTGACTCAAAGATCAGTTCAGAGGCTTATTTTACTGATGATTTGAGAGAAGGTCAGAGGAGGACAGAGTCATATCTTCACTAGGCCACCTTGACTCCGCCCCTGACCTAATCATTTCAGACAAGGCTGATGGTACTGTTTTACTGGGTTTATCACCATCAATACATTTGTCCTCTTTATTATGTCCTCCCCTTTGTCCTGCTCCTACTCTAGAAGCCATGTGAAGGATGGATAGATAGACTGGGGAAGAGACCTGAAGCAAGAGGATCAAACAGGTAACTATTACTATCATCCAGGTAAAAGGCAAGGTGATAAAGGACTGAACTAGGGGGATAACTGTGAGCAAAAAAAGAGGACAGATATAAGTTGTTTTAGAGGCAGAGTAGACATCTGGCAACCGATTAGATGTATGAGACAGAAGCAGGAAGTGCTCCTCACATGTGCTGTGATAAATACTGGGGAAAACAAAGGCAACAAAAGGAAAAGACAGTCCTTCCCAGCCTTCAAGGAGCTCAAAGGGCAAAGACTCCTAAAAAGTAGCTTAAAAGCTGAAGGGGATGGGGGGGGAGGGAGAAGGGGATGGGGGGGAGGGAGAAGGGGATGGGGGGGAGGGAGGGAGAAGGGGATGGGGGGGAGGGAAGAGCACCCTCAGGGTATGGCAGGTCAAGTACAGAGAATAAGATGGTGGTCCTAGGTTCTTCCTCAAAATGGAGGTTCTGGGTAGAATACACTACCCAGTATATGCAGGGGAGAAAGGATTAGGGTGGGGGTCCAGACTTAAGGAAAAGACAGTGGGTGAAGTATGAAGTAAAAGAGAAGGCAAAGAGGACAGTGATATTGCTAATCTGGGTGACTAAAAGGATGATAACCTTTGATAGAAAAAGGGAAAATGATAAATTCTGTTTTGGACATGTTGAAGTTAAGTTGACTCATTCATAATAGGAGCTTAATTTAATGCTCATTTCTTCCCCCTCAAAGGTGCAACCTTTCTTCTAGTCTCTCAGGTTCATGACCTCAGCAGTATCCACTCTCCATTTTTAACTATCCTACATGCATTTCTCAGTTGGCCAATCTTGGCATTTCTAACTCAACAATAGCTCTAGCATCATATATTCACACAGCCACTATACTCTCAGTTCTCAATTCTCCTAGCCTAGATAAATGCCATCACTTTCAAATTGGCATTCTTGCCTCAAGTCTCTTCCTTATTCTAGTCAATCTTCCAAAAGGCTGCCAAAGTTTTTTTTTTTTTCCAGAAGCATATATCTAATCATTGTTGTTCTTTCAAAAAACCTCAGTGGATACCCCTCAATTGGAGAATGACTGAATAAGTTATGATATATGAATGTTATGGAATATTATTGTTCTATAAGAAACAATCAGCAGGATGATTTCAGAGAGGTCTGGAGACTTACCTGTACTGATGCTGAGTGAAGTAAGTAGAACCATGACAACAAGATTATACCATGATCAAAGTGATGGATTTGGCTTTTTTCAATAATGAGGTGATTCAGGCCAATTCCAATAGACTTGTGATAAAAAGAACCTTCTGCATCCAAGAATGTGGATCACAACATAGTATTTTCATCTTTTTCCCCTCTTACTCCCCCCCCTTCTGATCTTATTTATCTTGTCCAGCATGAAAAATGTGGAAATATATTTAGATGAACTGAACATGTTTAACCTACATTGGATTACTTGCTATCTAGGGGAGAGGAGTGGGGGAAGGGAGAGAGAAAAATTTGATAACAAGTTTTTACAAGGGTGAAAGTTAAAGGCTATCTTTGCATGTATTTTGAAAATAAAAAGTTATTATTAAAAATAAAATAAAAATAAATTTCAGTAGATCTTTACTGGTAGGATCAAATAAAGAATCCTCTATTTACCTTCTAAAGTTCTTCACAACCTAGAGGAACTTTAACCTAACTTTCCATATCAATGCCCTTTCCATGATCTAGTCTTCTCTGTCCCTTACCCATGACACTATCTCCCATATCTGTGCCTCTATATCTACCAAATTTGAAATCCAATCCTTCCTCAACTTTTTCTCCCTCGTGAAGCCTTACCTGATTCCCAACTGAGAACATCCTCCTACTATAACTATCTTGTGCTTAACTACCATTGCTTCATTTGTGTTTATAGCCTTAGTACTTAAAAAAAGCATGTGGCAACAAAGGGAGGAGAAGAATAAAGTCAGAGCAGGAGTGATCACTTGGGAAAGTGCTGAGAAGTGAAAAGATAAGAAGCCATGCAAGGGATGAAGATTTAATAAACATAAAAATAAGAGTATAGTAAATGATAAGCAGTGATGAAATAAGAGATTGTGATTGAAGAAGTGGAAGGTTAAAGACATTAATATATATAATCCTAACATAAGGACCCTAGATTGGGATAGAAAACTGAGCCATATATTGAATTCCTCAAGAAAGGAGAAAAGATGATTTTGGGGACTTTTTTTCCCCATTTTGGTGGGTAATTGCCACCAGCATCTCGATATGGTAACAAAAAGGACCTCAAAAGGAAGGCAGATTTCTTGAATGATGGTGGCAGAAAGAAAGTCTGAAAGTGACCATGGGGGACAACAAGTATTCCAACCTTCTCCTAGGGACCAGTAAATCAGGATTGTATGAGAGAAGATAAAGGTATAACCAGTCCCAGAAAAGATGACCAAGGATGTACTGTCATCCTGGGAGCCAGATTTCTGTGTGCAAAGAGCACAAATGGTCTACAATGAAGGGAAGATTATTAGTTATGAAAAAGGAGTCCTTGAGGGTGCAGGGCAAAGAGTATATCTGAAGGATACTGGAGGATTAGAGAGGAGATGAACAAGGACAAGAAAAATTTAATGAAACTAATTTTTTTTTGGGGGGTGGGGGAAGGAGTAATCAAAAAAATCAGTTATTTCCTAGGTTTCTGGAAAACCAGAGAGGGTATTGACTTTTCCTGCAAATAAAGATTATGAAATCATGGGCTTGAAACCAGATTTGACTTCTTTGAAGAAAAGGCACAACACATCAGTATTAAAGACCTTTTAAAATGGGCCTACTGTAAGAAATTCGATATCTTGACAAGAGTCAAAAATTACTTCTTAAGAGTGACAACAACTTCAACTTGCTTTATTTGGCTTTCTCATATCGACCCTCACAAAATTTAAGATCAGTGACTTAAATATTCTGCTAACTGGGTAAGGGCAGGGAATTCTTCAGTTATTTTTAAGGAAATAAAACAAAATCCTGGAATTTGTTTTTTTTAATTAAATCTTCCTCCCCTCCCCCTAGCAACTTTCCCAGGCAAGCTCAGAGCTCCATATCCATATGAAATGTAATCTAAGTTGTTCTCCATGGTATATTACAGCTTCCCACACCAACCCAAAAGACTAAATAAATATAAAAGAAACACTTACATCTATGATCAGATACTCCACTGGAAGGGGGCGGGCCAGTTGAGTGATCTCATTACCAAACTTATCTATGTCCTAGAAGAAAAAGAAGTCAGGGTTAATCATTCTGTTCATACAGGAACAATGAAGGACAGTACATTTCTCCTTCATAGTCAGCATTGGAATCATTTTAATTTTTTTCTTAATCTCATGAAAGGAGAGCAAAATCTGTATATTTTCATAACTGCTCCATCTTCCATCATTTCTTGGAGCATTTTAATGCATCTATAACACAAAAGAGCATATGTTTTACTGGCTAATAGCAAGACACTATTACTACTGGAAGTATGAATTTAAACATTTTCCGGCTCCCCTCCCAAATGGTGAAACTTCAGTGTGGCAACGGGGACCCGGTGAGCTGCCTAAGCAAAAAAGCAGGTTAAGTTAGTGATACTCAGCTCTTCCACTCAAGGCTGACGTGTACACTGTTGTCCCCTATAAGCAACATTTAATTACTATTACCTAATAATCCCATGCCCATCTCTGAAAACTTTCATTCAAAAATCTTGATGTGAGTGGTAATAAACATATATACAAATGAATATACACACATGCAAAAAACAGAGATTAAAAAAAAATCTTTTGACAACCTGTCAAAGTCTAAATTTGTTTTGCTTTGTCAGATGCTTCAAACATAAAGTTTAATTATGGGGAAAAATGGCCAGCATATGTTCATTAATCAAAATATGACAATTAGATGTGATTTATGTCAAACATTCTGAATTTAAACATGGCTCAAGAAATAAATTCATAAGAACTACGCTTTTCATTAAAGATTCTGCAGGGGGGGTGGGGAAGTGGTAAATTTTTCTATCTAAATCATCACTTACTATATAAATCATTGAGTCACATAAATTATATATCCATAATTTCCAATTATAGGGCCTTACATCAAAGTTTATGTTATTAAGGTTTTCAGACTCTAAGTAGTTGCAAGTAGATCCCACTAAGGTGTGCCGTATGGCTGAAAATTATCATCCAACACATTAGAATCCTTCCTGGAAAATGTTCAGGGAGGTCAGTATCCTTGGAGGCAATGACTAAGAGTTACTTGTAAGCCAAAACAATCCCATTATCTGAATGAGAAATATATCAGCCCAAATTTGGACCTCTCTCATTTTAAATTAAATGTTCTGGCAAGAGGCCTTTCTGTACATTCATATCTACATTCTAGCTTAAAATGAGTTGTTCCCTAATCTGATATTCTTTTCCATGCATTTAGACAGATTGTCCCATCCTGCCTCTCCATCCCTATAGGTAGAATACTTCTTCCCCAACTCAATATTTTAAAGAGTCCTTCTCTTTTTCTAAGGTGTAACTCAACCTCCAGATGAAAGTATATTTTCCCCACTCAAATTTATCTAGACCATTCTCTCTGGCAGACTTTGGGCACTAAAATCATTTGGTTTCTATAATAATAACAATAACCACCACAGTAGCAAGAGTTTAGACTTCTAAATTTCCATTCAAATGATCCACCATCCAACCATTATGTGTAATAATTTGCAACTATGCCCATAAGACTACAAAACTGTTCATAACCTTTGACTCAAAAATATAATTATTAGGTTGATAGCCCACAAAGAGATAAAAGGAAAAGGGACACATAAAAATTTATAACAGTCCTTTCAGTGGTAGCACAGAATTGGAAAACTGAGGGGATATTCATTAACTGGTAAAAAGCTGAACAAATTATGGGATGTGATTATGATAGAATAAGATTATTCTGTAAGAAATTTGATGGGGATAAATTCAGACAAATTGGGGAAGATTTACATGAACTTATGCAGAGTAAAGTGAACAGAAATAGGAGAACATTGCACAAAATAACATCAATATTATAATAATTGGCTTTGACTTAGCTCTTTTTGATTAATATAATCATTTATCACAATTTTGAAAGACTCATGAAAAATGCTCCAGAAAAAACTGAATACAGATCAAAGCTTATTTATTCATTTTTCTTGCTTTTTAAATCATCAACATGACTAATGTGGAAATGTTTTAACTGATTTCTTAAGTATAATGGGCATCATATTTCTTGCCTTCTCAAAGGGTAAGGAAGGAATAGAAAGAAGAAGAAAATCTGGAAAGGAAAATAAAAATATAAAATTTTGTTTTTTAATTTAATGTTTATTTCCCTGGTTACATGTAAAACAATTTTTTTTTACATTTGTTTCAGATTCTCTACTTCCTCACCACCTGTCCATTCTATCCATTAAGATACATATGAAGTTATGAAAAACATTTCCATAAATATCATGTTGTGAAAGAAAATTCCCTCCCACCAAAAAGCCATCAATAAAAATAGTTAAAAAAAGATTTTTCTTTTTTTCTTTCTTTTTTTTATTTTTATTTTATTTGCATAACATATGTGTGGGTAATTCTTCAACATTAACCCTTACATAGCTTTCTGTTACAATTTTTCCCCCCCAACTCCCCACCCCTCCCCTAGATGGCAGGATATCCACTACATGTTAATTATGTTAAAATACTTGGCAAATCGAATATATGTATACATATTTCCAAACTTATCATTGTTGTGCAAGAAAAATAGTATCTACACAAAAGACATATCAGATAAAGGAAACACAATGTAAGCAAACATCAATCAAGAGTATGAGAATGTTATGTTGTGGTCCACATTTCACATCCCTCTCTCTGGGTGTATATGGCTTTCTTCAGTGAACAATTGGAAGTGGTTTGAAACTTTTCATTGTTGAAGGGAGCCATGTCCATCAGAATTGATCATCATATAGTATTATTGCTGTATATAATGATCTCCTGGTTCTGCTCATTTCACTCAGCATCAGTTCATGCAAGTCTCTCCAGGCCTCTCTGAAATCGTCCTGCTGGTCATTTCTTACAGAACAATAATATTCCATAACATTTATATACCATAATTTATTAAGCCACTCTCCAATTGATGGGCATCCATTCAGTTTCCAGTTTCTAGCCACTACAAAAAGGGCTGCCACAAACATTCTTGCACATGTGGAGCCCTTTCCTTTCTTTATGATTTCCTAAAAAAAGATTTTTCTAAACAGTATGGATAGCTTTAGAGAAGTCTTGGATCATTGTATTGCTGAGAATAGCAATATCATTCAAAGCTGATTATTCCACAATTTTGCTTTTACTAGTACACAGTACATTCACTTTGCTTGAATTCATGAAGGACTTTCCAGGATTTTCTGAGAGTATCCTGCTCATCATTTCCCACAGAACAATTATATTCCATCATAATCACATCATAATTTATTCAGCCATTCCCCAATTGATGGGCATACCCTCAATTTCCAGTTCTTTGCCCTGAGAAGAGAGCTGCTATAAATATTTTTATACATATAGGGTCTCTTCAAGGTTTCTGGAAATGTGTCACTTTTTTCAGTATTCTTCACTTCCCAGATGAAATGACTTTCCAACCAATCTGAATAAGCATCATTTATCCTTTTGTATGGCAGGTGGCTGTCTTAATGGGTTATTTTGTAGCAGTCAGGGTGGCTGAGGGGGAAGGGGGCATTAGCTTTTTTAGGTTCTATTAACTTTGACAGGAGTAGTCCAAGATATGGGATCTTTTGAGGAGGATCTCAAAATCCCAAAAGATGCAATTTCTAGATCGATGTGATATGGTAGGCAGGAATCAAATCCAATCAAACTAAATCACCATTTCCAAAAATATTCTCTTGCCCCTACAAGAAATAACCTGCAACAACACATGTAATTAGCCCATCTGGAAATCATCTTCAAATCTAATTAAGTTCTAATATGCAGAAACATTTTTTCCAGCACCTGTTCACTTTAATCTTTCTTCCCCTCCAGGGATTTTCAAGTTAAATGCCCCTTTTTCTGTATATAGCAAGTGATTCCCTCTCAATCTAACTACCTAAATGAACCCCATTTCCTGCTCCCCCAAAATAAGGGTACTTGAATCCCCCTCTTACCTGGGGAAAAACAAGTAACTTTTCTTTCTCCCTCTTCGCTTACTTCAATGCTTTTTCCAGCCAATCATGTACCATTTTAAAAGGCAATTTACATTTTATGGGCCTTAGCAAATGTCAGACCGAGTACACTAGGAGGGAGATGTCTTAACTCTAAGTTTGGCAACCAACAAAGTGTCAGCAATTTTATTTCCACTTGTACGAAGATACAAGGAAAAGTCAGCAATCAAAGGTCCTCATAGCTAAGCTGCTCTATTCTATGTACTACTCAGAAACAAAAGCACCAGATGACAGGAGTCAAGGAAAACTCAGTCTGTCAGAATTTCCCTATTGGATTTAACTAATTCTGAAGTTTTCTATGAAGAATTTAAGTTACAAATAGGATCCTCTGTGGTGAAAAATATTTGCTCAAAAATTTGCACAGCATGAGTAAACATGTTGTGAAATACATTGCTAAGTAAGTCATTAAATGTTTACTGGACACTTTTAATGTGCCTAGCATTGAGCAAAGCATTCAACTCTAAGCATAAGTTCCCTCCTTGCTGTGTTTAAAAGGTAAGACTTACATCTTCAATGTTTCATGATGCTGAACAGCATCCAATACACTGAATGCCCAATAACTATTAAAGGTTCCTAATGACCCAATTCAATATCCTAAAAATTACAGATTACAAACTATGCTCCAGCAAGATAAGTATGGAAATATGTATATTTGACTTGTCAAGTATTTTAATATAATTAACATGTAGTGGATTTCCTGCCATCTAGGGGAGGGGTGGGGGCTGGGGGGAAAATTTGTAATGGTAAGCTATGTAAAGATCAATATTGAGGAACTACCCATACATATATTATGCAAATAAAAAGCTTTAATGAAACAACAACCAAAAAAACTATGCTCATCCACAGGATCTTCCTCACTATCCTTTCCCTACCCTGAATATGGTGAACTAAAATTATAAATAAATACTATAGTTTCAAACTTATTATGTCAGGAGATTTTACTAAGCAAGTCAGAGGTTACTCCTTAAAAGAATAGGAAGCCAATGCTATTAAACATAGCCAGTAAAATCACCAATACCCAAAAAACAGAATTGTAATTCAGGCTCCTTTATGAGCTACCAAGAAGTCAGTTTTCTCCCTGACAGTCTCCCTAAATTCAATTACTCAATCACACATCACAAAAAATTTAAAATTTCTTTTACTTTAAAGTTCTGGTTTGGACAGTGAAGAGAAGATAAGTGCAGAGTAGCAAGACAATAATTACAAATTCGTACTGATGTTTGTGAATCTCTGATTCTGATGCTGCCTGTGTCTTAATTTTCTTTTCCTGTAAACCACGTTTGTATGAGAATTTTTGAGAAGAAAGCATCTGGGGAGAAAATAGCTAGCATACACTATAATACAGCAGGAATAGTGAACAATGTTACAAGGGCTAAGTGCTATGATGCTGAGCAATGTTAATGTTTAGCAATGACAGTTAACTACTTCCCATATGTTGTGGAGACACTCTTCACTGAAATCTGCATAAAATGAGAGGTTCAGTCATCCTTCTGAACAGGAGAATCTTAAATAGGATCTTCCACATGGCTTCATTTATTTCAAGGCTATTGGGAATAGATCTTTTTAACTTTATAAACAGGGGCTGATAGGGTGTTCTGTTATCACAAAAGCATTTTGATAATAAGTGTGATTGAACTGATACAGACTGCCCCAGAGTTGCTTTCTTTTGCATAATTTAAACCAGATCGTGCATTAGGTAGGTGATGTTATAAAAATATCTCAAGTACTTCCAGGTGACAAACTATATCCAAAACTGAGTGAAGAGTTTCAACATATGCTTTCAATGCCTTTAGGCAAGAGATAAAATACATAAAGTCACATTGTTCCCCACCATGTTACATACAGTAGAATCTGTATATATTCTTTTTCAGTGCCAGTACATAGTAAGCAAGCACTTAAATGCTTTTCCATTTATTCATTCAAGCCAAGTCTCCAACAAATGCTGAACATTCTTCACATTTCCAGGGACCCTTAAATGAGACAATTCTGTAGAATTCTTGGTTGTCTGGTTCTGAAAGTTGAGGAGGAAAAGGCCTGTCATGTAAACTCAACGTATCATTCCAAGCTAATCAAAAAAGTCATCTGATATCAAAAGCTTACATACAAGCAAAGTGGCTGAATTTTTAAAGAAAAACACACTCAATGAATCAATCACAAGCAATTGTTAAGTACCTACTATGTGCCAGATACTGGGAAACAGGTATGAGTAAAATAATCCCTATTCCCGGGAAAATGAAATGTCAACTATTCAGCCTAGAAAGAATGTAGCCTTTATTTGATATTTTCTCCAGGGTCCTCATACCAGAGCAGTATAAATTTGAAAGGACAAGCAAAAACTGCATATAAATTATTTACAATCCAGATCTAAAAGTTTGGAATCTGGGACATAGACACTCAAAAGGACCTGTATCAAAGACACACTTAGCTAAGTTTCCTTGGGACAACTAAATGAAATAGTTATATATGTAACCTGATTAAGAACTTGGAATAGGAAATGTACACTTCATGTCTATGATACAGTCCAGGTCTATAGACTGCTTATTGTATGAACTAAAAAGATGTAAAACTACAAAAATCAAAATAGACAAAACTAACATTTGGAGTTTGAAATGCAATAATTTAATAGGTAATGCTTCTTTAGGCTGATACTTAATATAAAGTTCACAAATACAAAAAATAAAAAATAAATAGAATTTCTGGAATGTGTAAATATCTTTTCTGGAAGGAACAGCCCCCATCCCAATTATTTATTTATTTAAAGAGACAGATTTTAATAGACTTGATTCTAGCACATCAAGATCCTGCTGAATGGGCCAGAACTTAAAACATGTCTGGTCTCAGGAGATCAATATGAATACATCAAGAGCTCATAATCAGTATACTCATCAATGTAGTAGAAAGAACTCCCAAACAGGGAATGCAGGCAAGAATTTATAGTTAGATGGGGAGCAGGAAGGTTCTGATTCACATTATGTCAAAAGGAAGAAATGGTTTTCCCTCTTCACTTGCTCATCTTATAACTGTCCAGGTTAGTTAGGATTCAGGCAGTTGGTGTAAGAATGCTCAGGAAGTATGAAGTTAAAAGCCAACATGTTGATGTCCATCAGACTCAGTTTCTGGGAGAATGGGTCTTTGGGGGGGAGGGAGGGGGTCTGGCAAAACCCACAGTGGACCTGAGTGAGAGGTGAGTGCACAGGCTGCCCAGATGAAATGATCCCCTTGCATTAGTTATCATCTTGTAGTGAGTTCTCTGGATATGAAAGCAGCAATAAAATGGCATCTTATTATAAGAATGACATCTTTACTTACTGCTGATACTGAAAGGTAATTTTTAAAGTTAACACAAGAAAAGGCTACAAAAGTATTAATGATGTAACAAATATTTCCAAGAGTTTATTAATTTCATGTTTTATTTTTCTCTCCTCCCACCCCTCAAAAAATCAACCCCCTGGTAACTTTTAGACATCCAAATCCAGTAGAATATTTGATATGACTATTATCAAACGTTATCTTGTCCCTGACAGAGGAAGTTATCAAGGAAATACCATATATTGTATGGAAATAAGAAAGGGTGCTTAAAATCTAAAATTCAAGAGAAAAACAAAACCATAGAAATGTGTATCTCAACACTCTAAAAACTGATATTAACATCTTTATACCAAACAATATAAAAAATACACTCTCAAATTGGCTAAGATTTTTCAAATTAATTCTCAGAATTCATCTTTTGTTAAAAGAATTAAAGATGGCTGGCTCAAAGAAGAAATCCTCCAAAGGAAAAAACCCCACATTTGCTCTTGGTTTTTCAGGTTACTGATTGGAAAGCTTGATTAAAATGCACTAACTGGATCCCAAATTTAAGTGAACAGTTGGTGAGTCACTATCAAGATCTTCATCTATCAGGCTCTAAAAATTGTTCAAAACTGCAACCACATGAATACATTCTTTTGGAAGGTTCACCAAACAAGAAAGCTAGCCCCTCAAACTGGATGCTACTTTAATGAGTTTTCTGACTTATGTACAAATACTCTCCTACCAAAAGGCAGGAAAGTCTGCCCTATCAAGGCTGATAAGAAAGCAGCACAAAAGCAGCAATAACAAAAAGCTTTTTCTAGGAGCATAATACAAACAAAAAGTCTTAATGAGTGTTTTCCTGCATAACCGATATGGAAGTCATTTTTTCCACTCCTTTCTTCAGACTTAAAAGCTAGAGGCCATGGGAATGAGTCAACCACAGGAAGTCACACTGTAAGCCTTAGCTATATATATATATATATTTTCTTTTAAATGAGAGGAACATGTCAGAGCCTTAAACTCTTATTCCATTAGCTCACAGACAACATAACTTCCCTTCTTCTCCCCCATTTAAAAATAGGACAATACAAATATTTTAATATAATTAACATGTAGTAGACTTCCTGCCATCTAGGGGAGGGGAGGGGAATAGGGGAGAAAAAATTTGTAACAGAAAGCTTTGTAAGGGTCAATGTTGAAGAACTGCCCATACATGTTATGCAAATAAAAAGCTTTAATAAAAAATAAAAAAATAAAAAATAAAACAGGATAATACAACAATTAATTTCTAGACAACAACTATTTCTAATTGTGAACAAAAATAAATCTTTCCAACAAGCTGTGTTCCAAAAAGCACAAAATATTTTCTCTTGGCAAACACATAAAACACAAGAATAGGAAGGAACTCATAGAACTTTTTGGACTCCCTTATCAATCTAAAAGGACAGATCTGCTGCATCAACTCCTCAACAAGGGGATCTGTGCTACAGATGACCATAAATGCATTTGACTGACTAAAACTCAGTGATGCCTCAACAAATGAGATGTGATGCCCTGAGTAACCATGTCTCTGGGAAACTCAGACCTTCTTCACCCACTTTCCTCTTCATTATATGAACTTAGGAGAGCCCTTCTTATATAAATTATAAAAACAAAACTAGCAACATTCCAAAAGTTCAAAAGCATTAGCTTACCCATTAAGTTCCTAAACTAGAAAATATTTTAAGTTCAACATAATGAATTTCAGAAACATCAAAGGGTAATCAAATCTTTGAGAAGTTTTCATGTAGATTATTAAAAAATGCAATCAAAAATAACTTCCTGTGACTTTTAACAGAGATTGTATTCTAATTTGAAAATAAAAGAAGAATCTAATGAGAAAAAAAAAATGCAATCAAACAAAAAAAAATGCAATCAACAGGGACTTGTAATAAAACATGCTTCCTCACCCAATGTTCAAATTTATAATCTATCAGAGCTTGGAAATTTCCATAGAATGTTGTTAGTGTCTTGTTTATAAGTTTTCTCTAAAACAGAATTCTTAACTTTTTTTATTTTTTTTTTTTTTGTAAATGGACCCCTTTGTCAATTTGTAAATAATAACAATAATAAATAAAAATAAAAATTATATGATAATATAATATGTATTATATATATAATATATAATAATATAATATAATGTAAAAATTATAAAATAGAATAATAAAAGCAAAATAGTTTTTAAATGTAAAAAATAAAATGCATACAAAACCAATTGTATTTAAGTGAAGTTATCAGAATAGAATTTTTTTTTTAAAGTTCAGACTCCAGATTAACAACTCTGCTTAAGAGTAAAAGCTGCATTGTGTTTACTTTCTCTGATTTTTTTTCTTGTAGATATGATTTTTCTTGCACAGCAATGATAAGTATGGAAATATGTATACATATATTCAATTTGTCAAGTATTTTAACATAATTAACATGTAGTGGATTTCCTGCCATCTGGGGCAGGGGTAGGGATTAGGAGGGAAAAATTTGTAACAAAGCTTTGTAAGGGTCAATGTTGAAGAATTACCCATACATATATTTTGCAAATAAAAATTTTTAATTAAAAAAAAAAAAAAAAGCAAAAGCTGATACAGACACCAATGTCCTAGAAATGAGGTTTATTTGTCTCATGAAATAAGAACTGGTAAGAACTAGTACGCAAGATTACACTATGACTAAAGTCTGAAACAAGTTAAATGACTCTCAAGTTTAAATAATGGGTCAGATAATTAATCAATCTTCATCCCTCAAATTATATCCAAGAGAAAGATAAGAATAATACAGGAAATAAATTAACTACAATCACAGAGATATCATCAAGTCTCAAGAGATAGTTATCTAAAATATAAGGCCAAAAGGATGTCAAAGAATTTCAAAAATTAGAAGCACAACAGAAAAGAGCAAAAAACAAAAAACCCCCCAAAGCATTCATATTATATAAACAAAATGTAATATAGTTTCATAAAAAATAGACCTCTATCACCACTGAACAGATTTTCAAATCCTGAAAGAAAACTGGAATAAAAAGTATAAATACCATTAGTAATACAAGAAAACAAGACTCCTATGTGCCCTACCCCCAGCCGCAAGAGTAATCTGATTGCCGCGCGCCCCCCGGCCCCGCAATTGGGGTTAAGTGACTTGTCCAG
>JAJPUD010000412.1:133886-183258 GCA_023553655.1 Myrmecobius fasciatus
TTTTTTTTTACCAACATAATAAAAAGATTTTTCTTTTATGTCACCACACAAATCCAAAGACAAACCCAAGAATAGGAATATCAAGACAAAGGCAAATGTCACAAATGGAACAAGACAATGAAAATGACACATTGAGAGTGGAAAACTAGGGGCAGCTAGGTGGTGCAGTGGATAGAGCATCAACCCTGAAGTTAGGAGTACCTGAGTCCAAATCTGGTCTCATTAACATTTCCTAGCTGTGTGACCCTGGGCAAATCACTTACCCCCAATTGCCTCACCAAAAAAAAAAAAAAAAAAGTGGAAAACTGATTCATATTACATTTTAAAAAATCAATAATAGGGCTTTCTTGGTCTCTAAAAAATTCTTTCCTTTAATTATCTATTATAATATCAAGTAGTAAAAGAAGTATAATTGTAAAGATCATAATTCCTGAACTATTCTATCATGTTTCATCAATGAATATATATATGCCTTGATATTTTCTGGCTCCTTCCATTTAAAGGAATTTTAAAGAGATTTTGTAATGGCTTAATTTTTAACCACACCATTTTTACTGGTCAAAAGAAGAAACAAAACCAAAAACAGAAACATGACTACAGTGGATAACTGCCAAAAAGTAACCAAATAATTCATTGAGGATTCTTGTTAAAGACATAAAGATAAGATTGTATGGCTGATCATAATGCCGGTTAATTTTATAGTACCTTAATTCATGGAGAGTTCTAATGTTAACTGTGATAGACAAATGGCTAATCACCCAACAGATGAGTACTTACTTCAAAGTGAAGACAGCTGCCTATGTTAAGGTATACTTTTACTGATATAAACCTCATACTCCTTACCTTATAGAACACATCAGGCACATACTGCTCACTACTGGATTCCTTGGCATAACCCAACTCAGGGGCATCTCGACAGGGCAACAAGCACTCATCCCGCACCAATGCCATGCACTGATTAGATACCTGGTAACCCTCAAAATGAACTTGGTTGTCTGGGCCACCTAGAAAAGAAAGCAACTTTCAAAACAAACTCATTGAAAGCGACCACACACACACACACACACACACACACACACCCCAATTCCCTGATAACTGTTCATCTTCAAAGAGAAAAGATAATTCCTCATATTTGAATTTAGTTCCATGTGCAATTTTGTAAACTCTAAAATATTTTATTTAAAAAAATGTTCCAAAGAACACATTACTCAAAAATTGCTGTAAGCATACTTAAAGTTCATACATAGGCTACAGTCAGTGGCACCCTCCTGTGAATTGGGGAAATAAAATAAAAGTAAAACTTAAAAATAAAAATAAACTGTCAAACAACAACGTTTCCAAACTTCTACCTAATTTTGTACTCCTCATGACATTAGGATATATACAGAAAAGAGAAAGTACAAATGTCAGAAATTTCCATCTCTTCAGTGATTATCGAAAAAGAGCACATCCTAGGAAGGATCAACTATACCTAGTAGTTCTAGGAGGTTACTCTTTTGTCCCCCTCCTCAAAACAAAAATAGAACTGTTGAACTTGAAATCAGGTTCAGGACATAATAGCTTATATTTATAGTATAGTGATTTACAAACATTATCCTATTGAATCCTACTATAATCCTATAAAGAATTATTATTTCCCATGTTGTGGAAGTAGAGGCTCAGAGGAGTTAAATTATCTGCAAAAAGGCGCAGAAAGAGATATAAGATTAAACTTGCACCCAAGTCTTCTCTCACTCTCCTTTACTATACCATCCTGTCTAAAAGGATAAAAGCTGTATGAGAGAAGTCTAGTAAAGACAGACTGATACTGGAATAAGCTTAATTCTTGAAATAAAAATCATAAAGAATATTATTTTTAAAATATTTTAACTCATGGACAAATGTACCTTTTGGGAGATGGAAAGGGATCTTGTCTACCTATTGAAAGGCATCATCTATACAAAGCCAAAAATTGCCTTTCAGTGATAGCTCAGACCCTTCCTCTTTGCATGTCCGAAGAAAATAACTGCATATTTTTGCTTTGCTCACTATCACAAAAATGGGGAAGAAATAGGTTTACTGAGTCTTCATGTGACTTCCAAGACCATCCACCCTCTGTTGGCCTACACTGGTTTTAGTGTCATGTGTTAAATTAACTGGGAGACAAACTCAGAAGGGGAAATGGTTGTCTGCATTCAAATGAATGGCAACTCCTAAAAGATCAGGCAATGTAATATATATGTATATAGGACAAAGTGATTAAGATACACACAAGAACATTAAGTTCTACTAGCTTAATGGGAGAGGAGGGAAGAAGACAGAGATGGGGCAAAAAAAGAGGAGGGACAAGGGCAGGTAGGTGGCACAATGGATAGAGCACGAGCCCTGAAGTCAGGAGGACCCCAGTTCAAATTTGCCTCAAACACTTAACACTTCTTAGCTGTGTGACCCTGAGCAAGTCACTTAACTCCAATTGCTTCACCCAAAAAAAAAAAAAGGAGAGGAAAAAAGAAGGGAAGACCACTTGATTAACATTTTAATCTGGATGTTTTAATCTGAAGTAGTTATCAAATTTATCATTAAACAATAAGGACACTGGAGAGGAAAAAAAAATCTGACAAAGCTTTGAGAATGGGAGGAAAATGGAAAGTGTTACTTGTAAAACTGAAAGCTGTTACAGAAAGCAAAATTAATCCATATGGAGACACTCCAAAGATAAGTTCAATGAGATAAACTATAGGGTGGGACTATCAAGAAATTGAAGTTCTGATGGTTTACTTAATTGTGTTGTGAAATTACCTGGAATAGACAGTCTTCCCAAATTTTTTACCTTTCATTTTTTATTTTCATTTTTTAACTTTCCCAGAAATCAAATATGGGCTAAGACTCAGAGAAAGCCTGAACCAATTAACTATCATTTTCTTTCATAAAAGTCTTTTAAGATTCTACTTTAATTCATGATTTGGAGTCAAAGGTCCTCAAAAGCCTGGGATGCCTAGGGCAGGGAGTTTAGAGAGGTTACTATGCTGGCAGAGAGAAGAACCTTTAAAACATTCTTTTTTTACAAGTCATGCTGAAGTTTGGGACTTGAAGAAGGGGTAGCAAAAGGAAAACCTAATTAGCCTTGTTGTACTTGATCCAATATTTTACTTTGGTTTTAAAAAACCCAGCTCCTTAGAAGGGAGAAGAGAGCTACCTATAGAATTGCAAAAAGAATAAGAAAAAAAGAAAAAAAAAGAAAGAAAATGACAATCACTGAAGCATTTTTTTAAATATACAGGAGAAAGCTGAAAGTCAGAAAGAAACAAAGGATAAGCAGGACAGCTTTAAAAGTCACACAGTGAATTTATTATGCACATAAAAGGAAAAAAAAATTGTATGTAACAGAGATTCACAATTTCACAATCTTCTTTTTTCTGTTCTACTCTATGTAGAGATGCTCAATTTATTTGGTGTTTATTAAGTTCTGAATAAAGAAAAAAAAACTAGTATCAGAAAACATGAGTTTGAATCCTTCATTGATGGCTTCATAGGCAAGTTATTTAACATTCTGGAACCTTAAGTTGCTATGAGAAAAATACTTGTAGACCAAAAACCGTTACAGAAATGTGAAATTTTGTTATTATCTACTATATTGCTGTTTTCTTTCAAGAAGCTACATCATTGAATCTGTAGCTGAACTATGTGACCAACATCTCTTTTAATTTGGACTATGTTATCTAAAACGTCATCTTCCTTTCTAAGACCTCTACCTTCCCTTTCCAGATATAATTTTAACTATTGTTTTAGGTGCCCAAAAAAGTAAAAGTAAAATAAATACCATCAAAAAGAGATTTTTTTAAAAATTGAGAAAAAAAAAAAGTAGATTCCAAAACATTTTGAGTGAGGTGTTTGTGCCACCCAGTGAAGAGACAAAGAACATAGAATTCTCATTCTAGCTTTAGGAGCCACTCTGGTTCTATGAGACCACTGAAATTTACTGAACAAAGCTCTTCCACCACTAAATAACTCAAGCTTCAGGTATTCTGAATATAGTCAGAGAAAAGGCAGAGAAAGTAATAAATGCTAAGGAACTTTATCCCCTTCATAATCTAAACCACCTAATTCTATCAACTGAGATTCATCTACTCTTGCTTGAAAATTTATTAAAATAAGAAATTAAAATCATTAAACTAATGAAAAAGACAGTTTTATTTTGAATATATTAATGAGGAACATAAGAAAATTAACTCACATTAAAAAAATAGCATAGATTGTGAAAATTCTGAGTATGGAGGCAGGTCCAATGATACACTAAAGGATCTTCTCAAATCTATACTTTTAGAATTGATGACCTAACTTTGTCAAACGTCTTAGCAACATAAGAAATGAAGTATTAAGAACACTGATCACTCAAAACAGGGTAGTCCAGTAATACATAATAACATGTATGCTTTTGTAATTTTGTGCACATTATGCACTCTTTCTAAACAAAACTACTACTCCTTCAGGCAAGTTGAACTATGCCAGGTGTTAGAACAAAGACAATCTGATTGAACTAATTCAAACAAATGTGTGAATGATTGCACGCTCCTTAGTCAATGGTATTTGTATTTTTGAAGATTATATTTGTCTAAGTAGATGCCTATCAAATTGTAGTACATGAACATAATGGAATATTATTGCAGTCTAAGAAATAGCAAATATGAAGAATACAGGAAAGATTAGAATTGATGCAGTGAAGCAGAACCAGTAAAAGACACACACACACATACACACACACACATGTGCGCGCATGCACACACATGCATGCACGCGTGTAAATGGCAATAATGTAAACAGAACAGGAAAAGAAAATCTTGACTGCTGCTTTCTCATGATTAAACTTGGCCCTGAAGAAGAGAAAATATTTTTCCTCTTTCTTCATAGAAGTGGGAGCAAAAGGTATATACAAAACAATACACAGTGTCAGATGTGGATATGTTAAGTTTGATGAACTAATTTGTCCCCTTTGGACAAAGGATGCTCTCTGAATCAAGAAAGAACTAAGAACATACTTGAAAATAAATGGGAATAAAAAACAAAAGATAACAATCAAAACTTTTAAAATTAAAATTAAAATAAAGAGGATGTTATCAACCCAAAAATGAATTTCTAATTGGTACAATTTCAGTGGAATTACCCAAGGCAATATGAAAGAAAACGCTGGCAGCCAAGAGCCAACATCACTCAGAAGCCTTGGCTCTCCCCCACATGTGCTTGTTTCTGACATGTTCCTCCCTCTCCCATTGGTGAGTCCTCAAGAGCTACTTTAAGAGATCCATGCTTTCTCATGATGGCTCCCCAAACAGGACAACAGCTGGGTGGAAAGGAAAAGGCATGGCAAAAACAGTTGTTTGTATGAATAAGTTGTTTATTAGTTTTGTATCTGTTATATGATAGATTTCCTCAGTCTATTTAGAATTAAAGTTAAATAAATTGAACTAGAATGTAAGCTCTATGAGAGCAGAGGTGATATCTGCTCTCTACTCCACCCTCAATTCTTACTGTAGTGACTCCCCAGTACAGTATGAGTGAGTACTCCATAAATATTGACTGATGGTTTTGTAAATTAGGTCTCTGATTCAAATTTCAACTCCTCTCAAACAGATGGTGCTACATACTGTTCTTTTCTACAGTATCTCAAGACTCCAGAAGATAGTTTGTGATACTTCTTACAGGCTATAATCTTTTATAACTCTACCATAAATTTGTGTGTGTTTGTGTGTGTGTGTGTGTGTGTGTGTGTACATCCACACAGACATGGAGAAACTTTCATTTATGTATTTATATTAGATATATACCAAAAAACCCCAAAAAACCAAGTTCAAACAGAATAAAAGCACCAGTTTTTTCTAATAGATATTTTTTGTGGGTCAGTACAAGAATGAGTGAGAATGCCTTCTGTTACTGGGGTGGTCACAGGCAAATTTCAGCAGTGTTGGGAAATAAATTACCATTCTCCCACATAGCTGGACTTCACATTCTTGTTTCAGGGAGTAGGGAGAATCATGTCCAGAACCAAGAGAGCCAAAAGTAACAACCTAAATGGAAAGAGCTCTGGGCCATGAGACTAAGTTAGATTAATTGTGAGGGTGATTCTGATAAGGTTGTTTTCCTGTGCCGAGTCTTGTTTCACAGGCAAACAGAGACTAACAACTATCTCCTCTGACCCTTACTGGCCCATCCTAAGAATGAATTAGGACTGTGCCAGTTAAGTATAAGAATTGCTTTAAAAGTATAAGATGAATACATTTAAGTACACACAAACACAAACCACAAAATAGTGGTATAGCACAAATTTGACTTTGAACCAGTTTATACCTGTAGCTACTGCAGTTACAAACTTGGATCCAAAATGACCATCTGGAGAAAGTCGACATATGTTGGGATGCTTGTTCTGAAAGTTTCCTGCAGTTATACACTCCTCTGAGCTTAGAAAATATGTGTCCTATAACAGAAGAACCCAAATTAGAATGCATTCTTTTTTTTCTTTTCATTTTAACAGAATGCAATGCAAAACAGTAATACCTAAATATTAGACTAAATAAATCCACCTATTAATCTTCTACACGAATGACACAATACTAGGTGAACCCTTAGAACACAAAGATGATGAAATGGAGAAAAAGCCCTCTAAGACAATGCAAGAAGAGAAGGATCATTTTTAACTGAGGGGATTGGAGAAAAAGGGGAAAAAACACCTCAATTACCTGGACTGGACTGGACTCTCCCTTCTGTATCCATATCTGAACACAAAATCTTTTTCTTCTTTCAAAATCCAATTGATCTCTCCTTGAATTTCTTATGGATTCTTAATTTGGAACTTGTGGATCTGTATTCTAATGTACGCTATAATTGCTTAT
This sequence comes from Myrmecobius fasciatus, assembly GCA_023553655.1. Classification (NCBI taxonomy): domain Eukaryota; kingdom Metazoa; phylum Chordata; class Mammalia; order Dasyuromorphia; family Myrmecobiidae; genus Myrmecobius; species Myrmecobius fasciatus. The sequence goes on from JAJPUD010000412.1 coordinate 140,750, forward strand.
GTCTATATCTAATCAATTATCTACCAGATCCTTAGGAGTACTGTCTGATTTCACTTTTATAACCCCTGCATAAAGCACAATGCTTTATGCATAGTAGGCATTTAATATCTAATGAATGACATTCACCAAAACTATTTAGAACGGCTACTCTAAAACAGCATGCAACATTTCTCAAAAATAAGCAGATAAAGTTTACCTCAAAAGGTCAAAATGTCACAAATATCAGAAGGGTTAATGACTCCAACAGTAATTTTCAAAGGGATACTTTTGTAGAATAATTTAATATGAAACTTAGGGAAGACTATAAAAGTACTTTGTCAATTCAAAATAAAAATGATTTATTAGAAAACTTTCTAGTCTAAACTAGTTAAGCCAAAAACAATGAAAACTTTTCACTTTACTCTGCATTTTCCTTACCTTGTTTCGGCTATATCGGACAGTACCCTTTCGGGTATCTTCTGAGACTAAGTCTGTAAATATCCAGCCAACCTTAATAAAAGAGAAAAATACACATTTTTGGAATCTCTCTCTAAAAGAAAAGAATCTAATCTTTTAATCCATGATGTTTTAGGCTTGTACCTATTTAAATCAGAACTTTATATCATAAAATTCTTTCCATATAAACTGAGTTTCTGTCAGGAACATTAGTATATCACTAAGAAATCATTAGTGAGCAGAATTTTTCCTTGCACTATCTTGCTTTATCAGTTTGGTCACCAAAGAATTCTATCCACAAAACTTTCTGAATCAAAATTTATCAATGAATTCAACCCTCATGTTAGAAGACCTGGGATTATTCATTTCAATTCTTCTGTCTTACTACCAAGTTCTGTCATCATCACTCTCTTCATTCTGAGAATTAAGTATACTGTTTTCAAAGCTCTCACCCTTTGCCTCTGCCTAGCAAGAGTTTGGGATACTGCAGAACAGAGAAGGGAAGGGGGAAGCAAGTGTACCCAGATGGTGGGGTTATTTCTTCTCCTCCTGACACTGAAACTAACCCCCGAGAAGAATAAATGACTGCATTTCCATGGGGGTTAATCAGAAGCTTAAGTAGACAAAGGACTGGTGTATGCCAAGGTGGTTTGGAGGTCCAGTGGGACATAGTATGAAAAGAGTTAATGGTTGCAATCAAGATATATACATGGGATGGTGAACAGAAAATATAAGGCTCTCTTGAGCAGCTGCAGGGGGGCAAAAGTGGCTGGGTGTGGAGTCTGAAAAGCTCCATAGAGCATTTTAGGACTTGGCAAAAGAGAAAGGGAGTGGTCTGGGAATAAATGGTTGACTGAAAAGCTGGGCACAATAATGGTATGACAGTGGTTGAATGTAGAACTTGGAACCTCAAAGCACATTTGCAAACTTGGGATTTGACATACTCTGGATATGAGGAGAATGGAATGAATTTAGGTTGTACATGAGAGTAGAGCATCTGGCTTGGCTGCTAATACTCCACACACATCTTTAGTACGGAGGAAGCAATAACTGAAGGGACTTAGTTTCTGTCTACTTTAAAATATCTGAATCATTGGCATGTGGGTTCCCTCATCTGTCTCAGAAGGAGCTTTGCCCTAGGAAGTACTAGGTGATATTAACACTGACTCGCCACCAAAACACATCCTTCCTTCTCTCAAGACAGTTTTTCTGAGGGGGCATGGAGTAAACAGGATATAAAGTTTTCTATCTTCTTTTTGATCATGAAAAGAATTCTAGGTCCAATAATCTAGCCTCTTCAACCAAGGAACAACTCCTTATAGCCACAAAATTAAGAGGAACTGATGGATCCAGGGAAGAATGTTTCTAAATGCCAACAATTACATAAAGAAAACACTATTTTCACTAATTCTTAATCTTTAAAAAAGCATCTACTCACATTCCTATCTAGAAGGTAAGCAAGCCAGAAGGAGCAAGGGAAGAAGGAAGAAACTACAAGGGATGTTGGTGTTTTAATTATGCCTTAAAAGACTAATGTCTTCAACAAGAACTATTAAAAAAACCATGTAAAATTTCCTAGATTATTACCTTCCCCAGTTAAAACATTCCAGTCACACCATCAATCTGCAGTCAGAACCTAACAAGAATACTTTTTCATCTCTTACGAAAGACACACAGATGTAGGCACAAACACATAACACCCCAACCCACTACAACTACAACCATCACCACCACTACCTCCACAGACCAATTACTTGGGGAAGATTTAGTGCCATTTGCCACAGCTGATGTCATGTGGCCACCTGAGTTCAACATGACTAATCTTGCTTGCCAGGCTTTTTAAAAAGCTACTCAAGGAAAAAATACTTTTGACCATTGAGAAACAAAACAAAATTATTAAGCCTGAAAAATAGTCCAAAAGAAGTGTAGGAATGGAGCAAAAAGGAAATAAGACTATAGAAAAATACTAATTCAAAAACACACAAACAATAATGCAATGGAATCCAAGTTGGACTCTCGAGATGCTTTTGAATCTGGATTTGAAATTTCTTTAAAAACAAAACAAAAAACCAATGAACAAGTAAGATGGTTGGCAACAATGAAAAATAAAGCTTATAGCACAAGTTTGGTTAAGTAGCAAATGAAGCATTATAAAAGTCAAATTAGGAACTCAGTCTCTTTGGGAAAAGATTTAAAAAGTACAAGGTGCTATGATAATCATCAGTTATCAATCAAATGTGATATTTGTAAAGTACTTTAATTTGGCACAAAGAACTGCACTTAAGTGTTCCTTTTTTCCTTTAATAGATTTGTAGAAGAAACAAACACAAAATATTAATTTCTCTTTCAAACAAAAGAAACTCCAAGATTTAACATTTGGAACCAAAAGACAAACAGCAGGATCTTCTACTGCTCTTCTGAGAGGATAGCTACAAGAGCAAGACAGAACATTGAGAGGATAGAACTTTGGCATGAAGACTGGCACATACGATCCTTACTTTAGATTTGAAATCATCTCAGATTTTCTCCCCTAAATTTCCACTACCAGTTAGATTGACCCCAAAATATGAAGAATCACATCCTGTCTTACAAATCTTAAACTTTATTAGGTCAGATTTGTTGCTGTCCTTCCTTCTCAAAGAGGCTCAGAGAGGGGATGCTGTGACACACAGGTGAACTAGATTTAAATGGGGGGTAAAGGCTGTGCAAGGTCACCTCCCTCATTTTCCTTTCCAGAGCCATCTGGAGTCCAGTAGTCAGGTATAAATCAGGACAACTGGAGATGGCCCTCAAATCAGTTTTACAAGTCCATGGGCATTTAAATTCCATTAGGTCATAAGCTCATAGACTGATCAATGGAAGGGATTGGTAAGAAAAAATAGTCCAAATCTCCATTTTACACATGAAAAAAACTGAAGCCAGAAAGTCATATGACTTATCCAAAGTCAGAAAGGTATTAAGAGGTCACACAAGGATTTGAAGACCTGTGATTCTAAGTTCAGTGCTCTCTCTACTGTACCACACTGCCTCAATTTCCAAGGTGTCAGTCATATTCATGCACGTGTCACATATTTCCACAGTACCCAGCAACTTTATAAAGTATAAGATAAGCAAGATTAGCACAACCAAAAGGAAAATTCTCCTCTGCTTTTATTTTTGGTTAGTCTTAGTAAAATAGGAGAACTGTCTTCTCAGACTTTTAAATTAGAGAAAATTCAATGACAACTAAATTGAACCCACAACCACAGAAAAAAGAAAATGAACAACTTAAGAGGGATTTGAATCTTTGAGGGTATTACTATCTCAAAAATTACACCTAAAACTCTATTAAAAAAAAGAAAAGAAAAGAAACAAGGACAGAGAACTGTATTGGAGTATCAATGCAAAAGAAATACTCCAGGAACACATTCCTGTCAGGAATAGAAAAGGAAGGCTCTTCCTTCTATTGCTCTTTAAAGTAATCCTTAAGAAGGGTGGCTGATGACTTAAAATACAACAGTTCTGGCATTTGGATCTTTTTATGCTCAGGGAAATGTTCCCATTTCACTTTAAGGCCAAAAAAACATAAAAGCTATTGGCGCCCAATAAACACAAATGAGGCTTTAAAATGTGTCAGGTCTGTAACTGACTTTGTGCAGCTGGAGAGAATTGATCCCAGATGAGGCAAATCCCCTCCTGCCTACCATTTACCCAATACAATACCCTAACATTCCTTCCTGCAAAGACTCAGATTTGCTGACAAAAGGTTCCAATACCTTTCTCAGGCCAAGTTTGGCAGCAATCTCATCTACAACTTCAGCTTTGGGATCTTCAAGGAGCTCCAGGCTGTTCTGTGTACCAATCTGTGGGGGAATTAGAAAGAAAGTATACAATGTAGAACCACAGGGCTGATACCCGGAATCATGGGTATCCACTGCAGGCTCATCTCTTGTTAGGATGCACAGAACTGCAAATAGGCTGAAAAGAATAATTGTCCAAGCAGAAAAAGAACTCTAAACAACCAATTGAAAACAGTCAAATTCTCTTGGGCTTTCCCAAATCTGCAAAGCACACAGCTTTGCTGAGAAAGGAGGAGAAAAAACAAATGAAAACAGAATGTTTATCTTGGTTTAGGGCTTAGGATAAAAGCTTTTTTCTAAATATGTCACTGAAGACTAATGGAAGATTTTTCTTTACTTTCCTCCTTCACCACCCCCTTAAAAAATGTGATTTTTTTGGATGTGCAATCCTATTCCAAATGACAGACTTGTTCAGTTCAGAAGCAAATGAAGCCAGAGCAAAATTAAAGCCAATGCAAGTGGTAAGACAGAAAAACAAACAAACAACAACAACAAAAAAAAAAAACAAGCAATGGCCTGAAAAATATTTGTCTTAAACTACAATGTTTATTATTACTACTTATGTTATTTAAAAATAACTTTTAGCTTAATAGCTACTTTGCCATTAAATAAATTTTGAGATAAAATACAAACTATTATGAAGAAGAAAACTCTAGAAAAATTCCAAAGAATCCACAAAATAAGGATCTTATTTATTACACCAGAGTATGGCATTTTTCTGTGACAAATTAACTTATCCTGTGATCTGGATATGAGCTTACTCATACGAAATACAATACCTAAAGACATACAAATTGATCAGAGAACATCAACTCTCCAATTTCCTGCAAATTAAGAAGTTTAATGAAGAACTTTTAATCTTCACTTAATTGCAGTTTGTAGCTCATTAAGAATAAGTATCATACTTAGTAGAACTCCAGTTACAGGAATGGAAAGGCAAAATTAATCCCAAAATTGAGTTTTACTAATTGAATATATCCTTGTAAATTGGGGCAAACCAACAAAAGTTCTGTTATGTTGGTCTAAATATCCCCCATATGGAGATCATTAATACTTCTAGGGCACAGGTCAAATCAAGACTTTATTACAAATTGAGAGAAAAGTACTTGTTTAATGACATATGGCAGCATGAGTTTGAACTCTTAACGAGCTCAAGGGTTGCAGCAGGTCAAACTGCTCCAACATTCAGAATGTACAAATCAAAAACCTGATCATTTTATTCTACTAACCTGGATGGGGGGGAGCCATTTCAACTTAGGAAAAAATTATAAGTAAATGTTCTTAAAATGGTTATTTTTTAAAAGAATGTTTTAAAACTTTAATGAATGGTTTATGATAAAAAGTTCCAAATAAATATTCTACAAATTTGGAAATCTCAAGATTAATTAAGGTATAGTATGAGATCTTAACAGAAAGAAAGTAACCAAGGATTTTTAAATAGTGTCTTCATTGCCACCTAGTGACTCTTTTGCAAAATGTTGAGTCATCACAAAAAACCAAAATCTACAACACCCAACACTGTTTTCAAATACAAACTGGGTTTGATTTCAGGTTAAAAACAGATATAATATTAGCAGACAAAAATGAGGCATATATGGCAACCAAAGATATTCCAATGTTCCAACTGGTAGCCATATGCATTCTGCAGTCAATACTATTCATTTTACTACATTCTGTAATAAATACTATTGGCTAGATTTCCTGCTTAGGAACTATGAATGAAACGCTCTAGAAAAATCAGATAAAAAGACAGATCATATCTAAAAACATCTGAGTATCCAAAGCTCATATTATATTGTATCCACATGCAAGATGAGACCTAATGAGCAAATGGTCTGAAAACTGTAGGTCCTTTTCTAGCAGAATACACTGCACCTGTGTACAACAGTCAAATTCTCAGCACTTCAACATCATGACAAGCAATGATGTCACTGGGAACAGAGCCTAATATGCTATAGATGCTTCCAGCTCAACTCCAAAGTTGAATGAAAGTACACGTCTTCCAAAACTACCTTTTGTGAACAGGACTATTTGGTCTTAAATGAAATGAGGAGGAGCTTAGCTATTCAAATGAAGACTTTCAGCATGAAAATTTAGAAATGCTAACTGAAAAGGACAAAGAGCCTTCAGGAATAGGAAATGCAGGTGAAATTTGATTTCTTCGAGTTCTACCTAAAATGACAATGAATTATCAAATCCTGTAGGTTTTTGTTCGTTTGTTTGTACCTGAGGGGGTTCATAAATTGCAGCAACCTCAGCCCTAATGCCAAGAGGAATGTCTTTATGCTCTGTATACCGTCCATACAAGTACCCAAAATGCTGGTTCCCAGTCTTTCTCCAGAAGTCAAGGAAACGATCAGCAACCGTGTGATTCTCAAACATGATGTTATCTACATGCCGATATTTCTGTGAAAGAAATGAATTGGGTTCACCAGGATGACATTCATTCCAAGAGATTCATGAAAGTCATGGTATTTAAATAATTTATTTTCCTGGATTAACTCATGTATTATTTCCGATGTATATGATTTTCTGGAGAAGCATAATCAAAAATTAACATTAATTAAAAATATGTATCATTAATAAAATTAATAAATATCTGGAATAACAATGGGTCAAAATTAAGAGATAATAAGAAGCTTTAAATACTAAGACTGCTTCAAGAACAGTGATGGGGACTAAGAAGACAAAGAAAGACCAATATACTTATTAAACAATCAAACCAAGATAAACAGCAAAGAGTAAATTCTTAACCCAGTCTTAAAGGAAGACTACTATTACAAACACTCAAAATTCATCTTCACGTAAGAGTTCTTAGCCTTTCTTTGTAAGGGGCTCCGTTTGGGAAGCTGGTGAAGTTTAGGGACCCTTCCCAGAAAGTACCGAAATACATACAAAAATTCTATTTCTTGTACGGAAATATATAAAATATTATATTAAAAATATAAAAATATTTTTAAGAGTTCATGGACTCCAGGTTAAGAACCTCTGTCTTGAAGAATTATTTATTAAAATGCTGGCTTGATAATTTTTATGGAAAATAAAATGCACAATGCTTAGCAAAGTAGGAGGAAAGGGAGGAGGAAGTCACTGGATAAGCAAATGGAGAAAGGCATATAGGAGAATATTTTAATTCAGTAGTAAATAATGAGCATAGAATATTCTAATTAGCTTTACATTTGATTTTCATCTTTTACTACATCCTTGTGTCAGGAAATTTGCTTTCTGTGAGCTATAATCCAAAAGTTACCATTTGCTAAGAACTTAGGAGCATCAACTACAAAGAGATCATTAATGCTCTTATCTCGGGGGGAAATCAATGTAGGATTTTAGCTCTTCAGTCTCTACTACAGAGTATAGAACAAACACTGGTGATATTTTAGATATTATCAAGTAAAAAAGAACACTGGTATATTATACAATGAAAAAGAGAAACTTGCAGCCTAGAATTCCCTCAAGAGGTGAAACTTCTCTGATTTCTGAAGACTTCCAAATAGTCCACAAATCAATCAATTATCAAATGCCTTTCATGCTTATTCCCTGTGCAGTTAAATGCTTAAAAGACAATTTTTTTTTTTTTTTTTTTTTTTTTTGCTGAGGCAATTGGGATTAAGTGACTTGCTCAGGTCACACAGCTAGGAAATGTTAAGTGTCTGAGACCAGATTTGAACTCAGGTCGTCCTGACTTCAGGACTGGTGTTCTATCCACTGCGCTATCTAGCTGCCCCCAAAAGACACTTTTTTGAAAGTCTATTACAATGTAACAACTCACCTGTCTGTTCAGTGTGATGGCACTTGGCTGGCACTTAGTACAAATGCCATTAGGCCATGGAAGATGTCCCTCACAACCAGATTTAATTTTGCAGCTGATATTCTCCAGGGCAACAAATTTCCCCCTAAATAAAAAGCAGCTTTAATTAAATATCAAAATGTGGCCTGGGGAGAGCAGAGAGAGATGCAAAAAAATATGTTAAATACCTTATATCTCATGAACAAAATCCTCTCTAAGGAACTAAACATCTGGCAAGCAGGAGCAAGAAGCATGCGCTAAAGATTATTCTATTACAAATAGCTAACATTCTAGACAAATTTTAAAAATAAGCTTCTGTTCATTTGCATTCAAGAGGGAAAAAACCAGTTTTATCATAAAAACCTAATATTTTACTGCTATCACCTATCTATTGTCACTGACATCTTTCTAAAGCTGTTTTTAATGTTTCATTAATTATTAATCTCTTAATCCTAATACCTACAAACTACCTATATCTCAGTGATTCAAATAATTCAAGAAAAATACACAAGTAACACTGGGGAAAATTATACCTCACTTCAAATAAATACAAAATTCTTCTATTTGTCAAAACCAAAGTTTAGAGCAATGGCCCAGAAAGCAAGAGTTAAACATTTGGTTCTATCACTGACTAGCTTTTTTGTTAAATCTAGACAAGTAACTTCATTTCAGAGAGCCAATCTTCCTAAGGGAAGTATTAAAAATATGTAAGTGAACATATTGGTATGATTTTTTATTTTCATAAGGCAGCATACTAGCAACTGAGACTTAATGTAAATTTCTAGACATGAAGCCCATTTCCAAATAATATCACAATAAATGCCTCACCGACTGGAACAGATTCTTCATCATAAAAGCCATGATGGACAACAAAATAAAAATTAAAAATGTTCATGGTCAAGTCACATGAAAATGCCACTGTCCCTTCCTCTAATTAATAAGAACCTTACAAAATGCAAAGTCCACTAAATAAATTTTACATTCTATTTTTACTTTGGCAATCTAGGGAGTTTTACATGCTGGAATAAGAGATTCTATTTTCCCTCCAAATCAGGCTCAAAGGAAAAGTGTTTTAAGTTATCAATGGCTTGTCAGAGCAAAATCTACAATCAAATGGTCAATGTTTATTTCACTAAATGTTGCTGATTTGAGTTCAGTCATTGTCTAGTCTTGCTATATTAACAAGGATGTTAAAAGACCAAGCTGAAATTCATGTGCTTGATATGGTGCATCTCTAGCACACTGAAGAAAACCTCACTAGCAATGTCTGAGATGGGTCAGATAAAAATGTTTTTAATTTGATCCTTTTTTGATTACGGCTATCAAATACAGTTTTGGTGAGGGCTACATTTTTATTTCCATCTTGATGTCTAATTAGTGAGGAAAAGTGTTTCCAACATCCACTGCCAAAGTTCTATCATTCTTATAATAAAATTTCCTCAGTAAGAGTAGTAACTAAACTGGAAAAGAAGCAAAACTACAGCCAGAACAGAGGTAATTAAAAGCTGAGAAAATCATGAGTCAAAACCCTCTTGAGACATTTCCCCTGGAGAGAAGTCTTCAACTGCACAAAACTCTGGTGTTTTACCCTTTAGATATTCCCAACATCCTCCCCGCCCCCAGACTCTGATGAGATCATTAAAATTCTGTACCTGGATTTCCCAGTGGTCATTATTTGGAGTTTCTGATTTTAGGACCAAAAGCACAGAATCAGTTATAGATCTGGAAAGGACTTCAGAGGTTATCAATACACCATTGTGTTAGTGAAGCCCAGAGAGGTTAAATGTGATTTGCACAGGATTAGTCAGCTAGAACACATTGGAACCAGGGTTCAAAACCAAGTTTCCTTAACTTCCAAGTCCTATGCTGTCTACATCATGCCAGATAACTTCTCATAAAAATCTCCACTGACATTCAGAGCTGTCAAGCACTGGTTAGCTATCTGGCAATCACTAACTTACCTTTTTATTTTTTTTTCTAATTTGAGCAAAACTAACTTGGGAGTTTCTTCCCATAAAACAAACGAAATCAACTATGTTTTTTTATCATTCTTATATCTGGTGGCAATCATGAGATGAATGTCAGCAATGGAAAAAGGCATTTCTTTCAGTTAAAATATAATTACTTAACTACTTACTTATCAGCCCCTCCAGTCAGTTTTCTAATGTAGGCATGGAAAGACATATGCTTCACAGGAGGTTCAAGATGATTCAAGTAATCTTCATCAAATGGCTGCCAAAAAGCAAACATTAAGAGACTGGTTATGCACGTGTCTAAAAAGGTAGTGTTACTGAAAAACAAGCAAACTGCTCACATCTATCAGATTAGCTAATATGACAGAAAAGGAAAATGTCAGAGATATGGGAAAACTGAAATACTAATGCATTGCTAGTGGAGTTGTAAAATGATCCAAATATTCTGGAGAGCAATTTGGACTTATGCCCAAAGGGCTATTAAACTACGCATATCCTTTGATCCATCAATACCACTTTCTATATCCCAAAGAGATCATAAAAAAGTGAAAAGGACCCATGTGTACAAAAATAAATAGTAACTCTTTTTGTGGTGGCAAAGGATTAGAAACTGAGAGGATGCCCATCAATCTGGGAATTGCTGAACAAGTTGAGGAATATGAATGTAATGGAATACTATCATGCCATAAGAAATAATGAGCAAGTAGATTTTAGAAAAACCTGGAAAGACTTACATGAACTGATACTAAAGAAGTGAGCAGAAACAGAAAAACTTTATACACAGTAATAACATTGTGCAATGATCAACTATGATAGATTTGGCTCTTCTAAGCAATTCAATGATCAAACATAATTCTGAAAGACTCATATTAGAAAATGCTATCCACATCCAGAGAAAGAATGCAGATCAAAGTATGAAAGTGTATTTTCACTTTTTTCCCTTTTGTTCTGATTTATCTTTCACAACATACTAATGTGGAAATATGTTTAACATGATTATACACATATAACCTCTCTCAGACTGCTTGCTGTCTCAGGGAGTAGAGGAGGGAAAAAAATTTGGAACTCGAAATCTTACAAAAATGAATGCTGAAAACTATATATATAATTGGAAAAAATAAAATACCATGGGGTTAGGTGATACCCAAGCAAACTGGATTCATTGGCTTACAGAAAAATCACCTAGCAATATATGCTCCCTCTATAAGCCAGGAACTAGTGACAGAAACAAAAGGAAGTGGATGCTTCATTTTGCTTTATTATTTTGTTCAAAACCCCAAGTGTTCTCCTTATATTTATGAAAATCTCCAATTCCAGGAAGAACTTTACAAAAAAGTACCACAAGAAGTCAGGTGAGACCATCCAGAAAAATCAGAGTGGTCTTGCTATAAATTCAGGATTCCTGGTTACCAGTCAGCATTATCAGGAAACTCAATCTCAACAGGGCAAATTTGTAGGGGAGACCAACATTTGGGGCACAAGTAAATCAATACAATGACAAGCATAAAAACTGACAGGAAGAGCTCTGTGTCAGTTTTTTTAAAAGAATTGGCTGGGGAGTCTATTGTAAATGGTGTCTCTTTATCACAGTAAAACAAATGCTTTAACCATACATAATCCACAGAGAAGGTCACTACCATAAATAAGGCCTCATCCTGTTTCTGCAGCTCATACCGATGGGAATATTAGGCACAGGACAATAAATAAGTTAAGTTCTTCAAATTGCTACTACTGATCAAGGAAAGATTTAGAGAAAGTATTTAGACAGTTTTATGAAAGAGATCATCAACCAAATAAATATATATGTATGTGCAGACACTTGTACATACATACACACATACACACACACACACACACACACACACACACACACACACACACACACACACTTACCTCAAGAGGTACACAGTGCACACATTTTCCCAAAGGACCATGTCGGCAACTAGGAAGATCATATGCCAAAAAATAACCATAGATTAGTTTAGTTTTTCTCCACTGCCTACTATCATTTTACCTACTATCATTTAAAAATATACATCTCTTAAAACATGATTATGTACAAAGTTTAAGAAGATTAAGAAAATTTTTTCTGCTTTCATAAATTCTTTATTGAAGATTTTTATTGTTATCTTTTGGTTTTATTTCACCTAAGTTTCCCATATTTCTCTCTACTCCAAGAAAATTATTTCTTATAACAAAGATTTTTTTCAAAAAGGAAATTAGGAGGAAAAAAAAAAGGTCATCAAAATTGATGATTGCATTGGAAAAATCCAATATCTTACATGCAGTGTTCTATACCAGTACATTCTTCCCCCCTTCATCTCTGTATAGTCTATTGTACAATTTTCTATTAATAACATGTCAGAGTTTAAAAAACACATGCACATTCCAACTTGAAAAGATTTCCAATGAAGATAAAGGTAATAAAAAGAAAGTTAGTATTGAGTTCCTAAGAGGAAATTTAAATGGAGGAATACTGCTAATGGTTACAGATGAGATATGGATAAAAGTCAATTATAACTGAGTTCCACTTGTAATCCTTTAAGAAATACAAGTTGCTAGTGCAGCATTTGAAATTTCAATGCTTCAATGACAGCACAATATCATGCTGACAAAGTTAAATAGTTAAAAAGAGTCAGTACAACAGAAACAATTTCTCTCAGAGATATGTTGACATCACTCCAAGTAAACCAAGAGATTGCTGCTTGGTCTCCTAAAAAACAAAAAACTCTAAATATGTGAGTGTATACACATTTTACATAATTGTGATTTATATAAACATTCAGAGAGTAAGTAATTTCTTGAGCAATGAAAAACTCAAGAGTGGAAGGACCATTATATTCACAAGCTATTAAAAATCTATTACAAAGCCAACTATAGTCATAACATTTTGGCTTTTTAAAAAATTCAGTTCAGCCCATTTCAAACTTTTCTTTTCTTTCTTTCTTTCTTTTTTTTTTTTTTAAATAAAGGCAATTGGGGTTAAGTGACTTGCCCAGGGTCACACAACTAGGAAGTGTTAAGTGTCTGAGACCACATTTGAACTCAGATCCTTCTGACTTCAGGGCTGGTGCTCTATCCATTGCATCACCTAGCTGCCCTATTTAAAACTTTTCAATCCTCATTTTCCTGTGTACATGATTTAATGTAAGCTTTTAGAATGTAGAACTTAAATATAATCATTTTAAAGGACTGACTTAGAGCTTCTTCTTTCCCTTGCTCATTTTTCAAGCTTTTTCTCAATACTTTACAAATTTCTTTTGAAAGTATATGTTAGATATATTGGATCATTTGCTGACTGTGGGAGGGAGTGAGGAAGAGAGGGAAAAAATTAGAACACAGGGTTTTGTAGGAGTGAATATCAAAAATCATCCATGTATATATATTTTGAAAATAAAAAGCCATAATTAAAAACAAAGAAAAGAAAAATAGTCAAGGAATCTCAGAACTAAAAGTCCTCTAATATCAGTTCTCAGTAAACAGGTAAAAAAAAAAAAAAAATATGTGACTATCCTTTTTATTGACACACAGCCAATCTGGATAAAGTGATAGATAACTAAGAATAAATTGCACTATCCTAGGAATAGCACCCACAGGAACTCAAAATGACAAAATATTTCCAGGATAACTAAGGAATAAAAATATTGACATTGTACCATTAAAAAAAAAAAAGTATATGTTAGAGAAATTGAGTTTCTGAGAAAAAACTATCCAAATGATTTGAAGTGGATTTATCTGAGAACTGACTTAGAAATTACTACTCAAATTCAATATTTGAGTTTTTCATTATATACTTATTAGTAATACTTCAATGTCTAGTTTTATTGGTTACGGGCCCACACTGGCCCCTTAATATATGCCTATAATTCCCCCTATCATTTGTCTTTATTTAGATTGTCCAAATAAGGAAGAAAAATAATCAACTATTTGATTACCCTTAACACTTACAGTTGTGGGTCTCGGTTCCTATAAATCTTCCCATCCTGTTTGCTAAGGTATTGATCAATCTCATCTTCTACCACATTGGGAGCTCCCCAGGCACGCAATGCTTGAGAGGAGGAAGTTTCCATGTCAGATGAAGGTCCAGCAAGGCTCGAGGGAAACAGGAACAACAAATCGCCATGTCTATTCAAATAAGAACCATCAAATGCATACTTTCATCAATAGTGATTTAGTGAGCCATGTACAAAAATCAAACTAAATATGTAGGGCCTCCTAACATAAGCAACTGTGTCAAGTATCACAATGAAGTCTGTTTTCAATATGCCAGTATCCTCTTCTTTTATATGTTCATTAAGATTAAAAGAAAAAAGTGTTACTTTGTCATCTGTAATTGTGCTATGCTCCAAAATACAAAATATCAGCAAATCTTCCATCATTCTAAATGTAAAACATGTTCTCTAGCACAGATTTATACTTGTGACCCAAAAGAAGTCCCAACTAACACTCTAAAGTCAAAATGCTATGATCTGGTACTAGCTAATCATCCTAGGAGCTTCAAAGCACTTTAAGGTCTAGAGAGTTGGAAGTATGAAATTGAGAATTTAAGATAATCTGCTACTACTACTATTTTTTGGGGGGGGAAAGGGGGGACCTGGGAAATTGGGGTTAGGTGACTTGCCCAGGGTCACACAGCTAGGAAGTATTAAGTGTCTGAGGCCAAATTTGAACTCAGGTCCTCCTGACTTCAAGGCAGGTGCTCTATCTACTGCACCATCTAGCTGCCCCACAAAACAATCTACTTCTACTGTGTTATCACTTTATCATTTTTTTTATCAATTATACTTGGCTTATGTGTGTTTAAAACCAAAAATTTCATGAATTTGGATTCAGAAGACTGTGGTTTGTATTCTATTTTTTCTGTTTACCTGTATGACCCAGTGCCATTCACTTATGATCCTCATGCTTAAGCTAACTCTCACACAAACTGGAATAATATCTGTAGGACCTGCTTTATAGTGCTGTTATAAAGCTCAAATAACATAATGTATTGGGATGGGGGAAGGGAACAGGGTATCTAATCCTTGGGTCAGATAAAGCCTGTGAAATTATTTGATCTGGCCCTGCCAAAGTAATGGCAAGTAATAATAACCTCCCACTGTTTTGAGTTATTTAAGGTGATAATTTTGTATGGCCTGTGAATGATATTATAAATATCCAGATGATCCTTGGCAGAAAAAAGGTTCCCCATCCTTGATGTAGGTAGTAAAATACTTTGCAAACTTTAAGTAGTTTTATTATTATTATTGATACTTAGTATTAAAAGTATTATTAGTTCTTTTCATCTCCTTTGCTCTAAATAAGGTGCCATTTTTCCCACTCTCTCCAACACCATAATGTCAGAACAGAATAAAAAACAATCTATCATCAGAAGATGGTTCTTAAGATGCAATATATGTCTACACAAACCAAGGAGCATAAACATTTCCACTAAGAGCAATGTATATATTGGTTCTCTATTACCTACAGGATCATATATAAAATCTTCTGTCTGGCATCTAAAGTCCTTCATAACCAACGTTCTTTCTACTCCATCAACACTAGTCATTTCCTGCTCCTCCTGGCAATGCCTTTGCACTAGCTACGTAGCATGCTGAAAATACTCTCACCTCTGCCTTTTAACTGTACTGACTTCCTTCAAGACTCAGCTCCTATCATACCCTCCTCAGAAAGTCTTTCCTGATATCCTAACTACTAGTGCTTTCCCCATTAAGGTTACTTTTTAATCTATTCTGCATAAATCTTGTATGCACATAGTTATTTGCATGTTGCCCCCCTCAGCAAAGTGTGATTTCCTTGAGAACAGTTATTTCCACTTTTCTTTGTATGTTTGGCATATAGGAAATGCTTAATAAATGTTTACACTGACAAAATATTAACTGGTTCCCAGAAAACATAAAGGGAAACATGGGAAAGCAGATAGTTCTATTAGAGAAAGGCATGTACAAATAAATAATATGGCCCCTAATAAGAAACTGCTGCTCAGAATTAGTTTCACTGAAATTCAACCATTATTATGGATTACTGCCAACTGCACAATTTGCAACTCTTAACAAGTAGCCAAACAGCAAGGTCTTACAATATTATAATGAGATTTTCTGATAACAATTAATAACATGAGAAATGACACTGGTCAGAGTAATATTACATGTAAGATCAATGTATTAAGCAACTATTATGTACCAGACATTAAAGATGTCTAACTTGCCCTAAACAATGTTTCTTCTGCTAAGTACAGTGTTCAAAAATCTTTATAAAGATCTTAATGCCTATCAAAGAACATCAGTTTCTTGATAGAGTAGCACCAAACATACACCCAAGAACCACAGAATTCATGTGATAAAGTACTCGAAAGAGGAGATCCCTTGAGTTCATAGTGCTTTGAACCAAAAGGTTCTGCAGGCTGCAAATGTGATTATGATACATCCAAAAAACCTGTTCCAATGTGGGGCAATAGTGAAATAAGGAAAGAGGATTGCAGAGATGGAGCCCCCAGTGGCATCATCGTCTGGCTACAGAGAAGCAATGTCTTTTAAGAGGATTCTGCCATCTGAAAAAAATAGCAGTCTATGGGGAAACCACACTGTTAACATGCATGCACAATGGAAGTCTTCAGGTATAAATTTAATTGACTTTATTTCTTCCCAAAGAAATACATTCAAGGTGTTTTGTTCCTAAGAAGCTGAGTGTGCAGCTTATCCAATCTCAGAACACTTCAGCTACAAATCTTTTCCCTCAATGACATACCTCTCAGAATACTGCAAGTCAATCAATCAACTCTACCTCAACAGTAACTGCAGACTCAGTTTGACTGCTTAACACCTTGTAAGAAATATGACAACCCATTTTGTAAATAGCAAAGTATCTAAACTGCTCTGAGGAGGTAAGTTACAAATGAATCTCCCTCAAGCAGACATTCTTCCCCCTGAGTACTTACTTAATTTTTAGCAGGTTGAGGGATTTGTTTGGTGATGCTGTTATCTCTCCTGTCTTGTTTCTATTGATGTAAACTGAGAAACCATTATTCTGGAAGCCAAATTCCTTTGCAACCTAAAACAAACCCAAAACAACAAAGGCATTAACACATATGTACACACAAATGTGTGCATGAATGTGCATGCACACAAATATACACACACATAGAAACACACCCAGATTTTCTAAGTTTTTAGATTCAGAAAAATCATGCACTTAATGGGATCCTTCATTTATCTTGCACAGTTTTGAGTAGTTCACAAAAAAATAAATTCCCTCTGAAAGACAGGTGGCAACTCCTACATATATGCTGCTCACTCTAGAGTCAATTAGGGTAAGGAAATTAAGTTCAAAAGAAGCCAATTCCTGGCACAAATATACAGACTGTCAAGAGAAAATATGGTGAAAATAAATTTAATGAAAATATAAAGCAGCAACGGATATAATCACAATTTGATTCAATATTAATTAAGCATTGACTATGTACAAGGTAGATGAATAAAACAGTTTCTATCCTCAAATAACATAATTTAACAGGGAAGATAAGTAACTACAATACAAATTAGAATATAAATGCATAGAAAAGGTACAAATAATAATTATCATATTTCAATATTTCAAATATTCATGATTCATGTAGGCATTTCCACTACCAAAAAGATCTCAATTTTCTGCTTACTAAATAACTCTTCCTGATATACCATGCTCCACCATGTCCCCATTCTTTCCATGCTCCCTTTCTCCCCTCCCCCCCAAAAAAAATCAACCTCCTGGTAAAAAAGTTTCTCCAAATTATACAAGACTGGTCCTAGGATACCAATCCTACAATCCACTGCCAAGCTCCTATTTGAATCCATTCAGCTTAGTAAGACCTGCCAAAGTTTGTGATTTGCTTGGCACTCTTCAAGAATACAGGGTCACCTTCATTCTATGATGAAGTATTGAAATAAGACTTTACTAGAGAAATAATAATAATAGTTCCTGATGTAATGCAGAGTTTTACATCTTATTGAGTCTTTCTGAAATACTGTTGAGAGTTAAAAGGAAAATATTTTTAATTTTGGAGCAGTGCTGGATGAAAGATAGTGGAAGATTGCCTAATGGAAATGATACCTGAGTGGGGTCTCAAAAGATGAGAATTATTTCAACAAGAATATATGAGGAATAGGGGATGGGAAATAACATTCTATGTACAGAGCAAACGCACAAAGAAATAAAGAAATGGAACAAATTCATGGGAATGACAAAGAGCTGGATAACCAAAGATTTAAATGGGGAATACTGTCAGATTAATCTATAAAGAAAGGTGGGTGCCAAACTGTGGTGGGTCACTGCTGTGAAGCTCACAGAGTTGTAGTTTATTCAATAGACAATAGAGAACTGTGGAATGTTTTTGAGTGGTGGAGATACATGATCAAAGATGCACACTGAGGTTACTTTGGCAGTCTTTTGCAGGACAGATTGGAGCAAAGAAACAAGGAAGGAAGCACCTTGTGCTCTCTCTCATTCTGTATTTTAAAAAACCAAGTATCTAAAGATGAACTTGTTTTTCCCATGGTTTTTAAATTACACTTTTAAATGTAACTGGATGCACTATCATAAAAAAAAAAAAGTCAATGTAGATAATAAAACTTGATTTTATTGATTCTTAAGAATTAAAAAAAAATGAATGTACAGAGCATCTTGTAACAGACTGACTTGATATTAAATTTGCTCTAAAAAAATATAACATAAGCACAAGACTCACACTTTATCTTCTAAAACAACAACTCTATATCAGTCCCCTACTTTGCTTTTAAAAACAACTTTCGACAAAGTCAACGGTAAACAATAACAGAAATGTTGTAGAATGAATTAATGAGTTGTGTGGCAAACCTGAATAAAGTGCTAAGATTTTTACAATTCTATGAAATATATGCAACAAACTTTTTAAAACCAGAATTGGAAATACTAAATTTCCAAAGTGAAACAAAGTAAAAGATTAAACTAGTTATCAAATGTTATCAAGTATGATGCTATTAAGGACTAGATGATAAGACATTTATATTAATCAATGAGATTATTTATAAAATGGTGATACAGAATAGGAAGAGTTAATAATACTTACTACCCTTATTTTTCTTAAGGCAATTTTTTTGAAGGGACAGGATGGGATGCACTTTAAAAGCACGTTTCAGACCAGTTCTGCCTTTATTTTTATGAATAATTCTGGGAAATTTCACCTGGCCAATAGGTGCTCTATGATAGTCTGCTGAAGAGAGTAGAAACAACAATGCTCACAAATCGCATCCCATCAATATAAACCCTCCAAACTATCAACAGCTGGGGCCGTTAGGTATGCACTCTCCCTAAGAAAGGCAAGATGCAACAAACTGCTAGGAGGGAAGTATTGGGATTATAAATCAAGCTCTTCTTCTAGCAAATCAAATGTCAGAATTCCAAGATCTATCTTCCAATTTTCCCCCACGAAAAAAACAAATGTTGATGTTTCTTGTTTCATGGTATTTGATAATTCTATTTTTGAAATTGAACATCAAAGCCTCTAGCAAATAAGTGTCAAATCTTAGAATGCTTGTGGCAATCTTAAAAGCTCAAAAATTCAAAGTAAAGACTAATAATTAGTTCAATCTACTCTTCATATTTCTAATTCATACTCTCCCCTACAACCTTTTTAATGTCACTTTACTTCAGCTAATCTTTTATCTCTCTCATAGGCTATGAAGAGAGCTCAGAGTACCAGTGTCACCTTACACTTCTTTAAAAAAAAAAAAATGCTAGCAAATATTACTCAGCTTAAAAAACATACAGTAATTTAAAATTTCAGCAAGATTTCTTTGAGCCTTGTAGTCACTTTATGACCTTTCTCCTTTTATTCATATTGTTTGTATATTTCTATCATATGGGTAGGTAATAAAGAGCATCAATAACATATAGAAATATAATTTAAGTTAAATATCTTTTACTTTTCAAAAAATATGTAAAAGCTTCACCAGCAAGTCATCTTATAACATCCCAGGTGCCAACCATTTTTGCTACAAACCCAGCCCAGGATTTTATAGAATGCTGACCCAATTGTGCCCACAGGGATGGGAGAAAAAGTGAGAGAAGGGAAGGAAGGAGGGGGGACGTTGGATGGGGAAAGAAGAAAGGCAGGCAGAAAAGGGCAAACTGATGAAAGGTAAACAGAAAAGTCACAAATACCTTTTTCAAAAATGTTGCAGCTGTTTCTCTCTTGGTTGCAGTGATCCGCTTCACCCCCTCTGGTGATTGGACACGGATTATCTGTTAAAAATAAAACAAAAAGTTACTGAAAGAAAAAGTCCTGTCCCATTATCTGGTTGAAACAAAAACGACAGTAGCTTTTCAGCACTAAAACAAAGACTGTAACTGTAACTGTAAATTTTAGAATCCATGGGCCATACTTTTTTTCTCAATACCAAATCCATTCTTTCTAGAAAATGAAACGGTGGAAAAGAAGATTTGCAATCATCATCAGGTAATGTTGTTATCTAAAAGCATAGTCCTGACTTGCAAATTTAAGATTATTTTGAAGAGAAATAGTTTTGTTTTCTGCTGAATAACACAACTTGCATTTTAGGAATTATGAAAGAGTAGATCTGGGACAGTGAGATTATTTTTATCTTAAACCTTTGAGATTTATTCATGAAAGAAAAAAAGTATCATCACTGAAAGAAGATTCAAAGTCCTGCTGAAAAGGACTTAACTTAATTCTGGGATCCTTTTACAAATGCACTGGCTGACCTGTACTACAAGAAATCAAACTACCACATATCCTTGGTAAGAAGTGCAAAAGAATTTTTAAAAAAGAGTCCTATGCCATAACAGAGAAAACAATGTATTTTTATAGGAAGAGGATAGGGACGACTGGGACTGTTATTTCATTAGTTTAGGGAATTTCCAATGAGGAAACTTCCCTTGCCAATGTAAACCAGTGTTTTCTCTGCAATGTAGTTTTAGAGAAGTGGCTGATTCACCATTAAGTGACTTATCCAGGGTCAAAAATCATTAAATGACAGAGATGGGACTTGGGCCAAGTCTTCCAGGTTCTATCCACACCATCACACTGCCTCTACAATCTTTTTAGCAAGCCTAAAAATTCAGGTAAAAGATAAGCTGAAAAACAGATATGTTTGTCCAGTGGGCAGAGGTGACCACTTTTTTTTTTTTTTAAGAGGACTTAAATTTTTCATTTTAATTGAAGTTATTGCTTCATTAAAAGAGTGCTGCTGGCACAGAAGGGCAATATTGTGGAGAAATAAATGCTGCTCTAGCCATCTGAACAGAAACTATCCATGAAACAACAAACTGCCAAAAAGCACTGCTGCTGTAGTTATTTTTCTCAACATTTACTGTACTGTTTCCTGGGTAAAGGTGCTAACTCATTTGAGAAATTATGATCTGTTAAAAATTATTCCCACTATTAGATGGCAAAATGACCCTTTGGCTCCTGACTCCTTGAACTTGACACATTCTGGGATGGAATTCATCAAGACTAATTTATGTCCTCCTAAAACAAAGGATGACAGAATTTGGAGCTGAAAGGAATCTTAAATGTCTAATCCAACCCCCCCCTCACTCTGTTGATAAGGAAACAGATTTAAAGATGTGAGATGATTTTCCCTAAGTCACAGGTAATAAGCAGAAGATTCAGATACAAGCTCAGATCCTCTGACTCCAAATGAAGGGCTCATTATACAATAATAGGATGTCTTTTTTGTTATCTAATAAATCACCTAACTTTTGTCTAAAAAAGTCTATTTTTAAATTCTAAGTTTAAGGCAATTTATTTCTTAGAATGAATATTATAAACATCCCATTCATTGAAATTTTAGAAAAAAAATTACCTGTTTTACTCTAAACTTTTAAATTCAGACTAGCCCTTTTAATTTTTGGATTATTCATTTAACATATGGATTCAAATTTCTATAAATGTCACCGCATTAAAAAGCACTTCAATATTTCTATGTAAAACAGATACATACTTATAAAAACATTTCCCTTAATATTTGAATCCTCTAGCTCTAAAGTAGGAAAAAAATATTATTCAGCTGCCTGTTCTCCTATAATAGGAATATTAAAACTAGTTCCTGAACTAATCATTTTTGCTCAAAAGCAAACTTATTTTTCCTCTAAGAGATTGAATCCCAGGTTTCTAAAAAAGTTCCTCAAACTAAAGAAATTATTCTAATTTGATCATCTTAAACAGTGCAGAACTGCATATGCTCCCAAACCAATTTCATATTTTCTGGTAATAAAAGATAAAATAAATTTGTACTAATTCTAGAACACATAAAAGAGACAAAGACCTGAATGTAAAACTACTAAATTTTTCTTATCAAACAAGGGCAAGTATGACATCTACTATGTACTTCACAAAAAAAGAATATTTAGAATTAAAATTCTGGGACTTTTTAATATTTTTGGAAAGGAAGGGGGCACCACACAGATTCCCTCTGGCAGTTTGGTGAAGCCTGCTATCCCCTCTCAGAATATTTTTAAATCCATAAAATCGTATACATAGACTTAGAAAGGAAACCAATTATGTTAAGTACAGTTATCAAAATATTTTTAAATAGGCACCTACATCCCATGTTAAAAACCCTTGTCTTTTGACTGATTTGATGATCTCAACAATACACTCAATATTCTTGAAAAGAATTAATCTAACTAAATTCATTTTCCTCCTAAGAGAGAAATATACTTCAAAAATGTAGTGTGTGATTGTGTTTAGTTGTTCAATCAAATCATTTCTGCAAGACACCTAGCTTTCTTTATTAATGGTGGAATAGCCTTAGAAAAGAATCTGGATATCACCAAATTCAAGAACGTTTTAAGAAAATCTGACGAGTCTTACCCCAAATGGAACCAAGGACTTAGTTTTCCAACTAACGTTTGTTTCCAACAACGTTTACCAACGCAGCTTTTTAAACTATCAACAATTCTTATTTCTAGCCGCAAGTCACTTGATTTCTGTAATCTTATTTTTCATTTTTGCAACCTTGATTTAAAAGCATCAACACTTTTATCTTCTGAATTTTTCTTATACTATTCCTTTCCCTCCCTAAAGAGGATAGAATCACCAGTGAATCCGATGCCATAAAACAGAAACCTACATAGAAGCCGCAGAGGTGAGTGAAAAGTCTAGAACCAAGAAGTTTGGCTCAAGATAGGCATAACCAAGGAGGGATGATTTCACCCTTAGTTTCGGCCCAAACAGCAGGTGCAAAAAGCACTCATTACACACCATAGCTACTTCCCTAAAGATCCCTGCTAATCTTCCTTAGTAATTTGCTTCTTCGGTGAAGCACTTCCAACTTATCACAGCCTAAGAAGTAGTCAGTAATTTTGTGGTTTTTGATTAAAATTTAATTTCACTGTAAGGTATTAAAGGAGTGGTGATGTTAAATTTCCCAAGCATAGGTGACGGAAAAAACTTTTTGCCTCGTTCCTTGTGGGTAAACATTTAACAAGTTTTTCTTGAAAATTTTTTTTAAAAAGTCACATTACTGTACTTTTGTTCTGAACCTTCTGTGGAGGAGCGTTTTTTCGGTGGCGTCCTTATTTGTAGCTACTATGCTCCTTGGAATTCATGAGGAGGAAGGGGGGGGCAGAAAGGAGAAAAGGGGAGGTTGTAGCTGGAGGTTCTGTTTAGGATTTTTCCTCCCCTGGCCTTCAAGGTCGGAGTGTTCCCCAGGGCAGGCAGGCACTCTCCGCCGAACCCAGGCGGTCTCTCGGGGGCTACATCTCGAAGAAGGCCGAGGATGAGAAAGGGCCGAGATGGCAAGGCCAGGAAAGGGGAGAAGGCAGAAGGCCCGAGGACCAGGGAGCGAGGGAGTCGCGGGTCTACGCCCGGCAGGCCTCGGCGGTGAAATCTGCTGCCTCATCCCGGAGGCGCCCCACTCGGCTCGCCCTCCCCGCCCGCACCGGCCGGCCCGCGGGGAACTGACTCACGATGCTCTCCGCCATGGCCGCTGCTGCCGTCGCTAAGCCCCGGCGCCCGGCCCTCGCCGCCCGCCGCCCCGAGTATCCTGGAGCCGCAGCTCCGACTCGTGCCCTGGCCCTAGGCTCGCTCCTCCGTCCCCTTCACAGCCACGGACGCCGCTCCAGCTCCGCCCGCCCGGCCTTAGCCTGGAGCCGACGTCCCGGTGCCACGCTCAATGCGCTCCCCCAGGCACGCAGAGCCGAAAACAAGGTTCCGGCTTCCAACGCGGGAAGGTCCCCAGCGCCACCCTTCTCTCCTCCCTTCCTCCTCTCCCGCCCCAAGCCTGCGTTTCCCCCGCCCTAAGAGCTGTCCCACATCGCCCCCCCCCAAAGCCTGCTTGCTTCTTTAGACATCAATCAAGCGCTCTGCGTGCTCCAAAATACTGAGAAAGGAAACTACAATCTTCTCTCCTACTATGGAATATAAATTCCCAGTGGGCAAGAACGATTTTATCGCAACCTAGTGTCTGAATCTTCATAAATGCTTGTTTAGTTTGCCTTGAGAAATTCACTGAGTAAAAAAAAAAAAAAAAAGAAATTAAGATCTGTTCACAAGTATATTTCAAGATAGAACATAACTACAAAAGGAAAATATAAATATGCTAGAAATATATGAAAATGTAAATAAATAAAAATATGAATATATAAAATATAAATAAAAATTCAGAGGTGGAGCAAACAATCAACATTTATTAAATGCCCTCTATATGCAGACACTATTCCAAGCATAGGGAGTACAAAAAGAGAAAAACAGTCTCTGCCCTCAATAAATTTACAATCTAATGGAGGAGACAAACATGTACAAAACAAGTTATTCAGTTATTTCTGCTCTTCACAACCTCTTTTGGAGTTTCCTGGCAAAGATAATGGAGCAGTTTGCCATTTTCTTCTCCAGCTCATTTTACTGACAAGGAAATGGAGGCAAGCAGGTTGAGTGATCTGCTCAGTTCACACAGCTAATGTATGAAATCAAATTTGAACAACAGGCTTCCTAACTCAAACCCTGGCATTTTATCCACTGTGCCACCTAGCTGCCTAAAGCAAATAGAAAATCATTAAGCTTGAAATTGAGAGGGGTTGGGGAAGGTTCCTGATTTGTATCTAGGAGGGATGGTGGAAAGCTTCCTGGGAAGATGGCTTTTAAACTGGGACTGATGGGTAGTGGAATGGAGAGGTCTTTCTGGGCCTAGGGAATTTCATAAGTATCCATGGAAAGGTGTTGTGAACCAATAAGTAATTGTTTGGCTAGAGAATAAGAATACTTGAAGAAAAGAGTTGGAAATAAGACCAGAAAGCTAGATTATGGTCAGGATTAATGAAGGAGGTTTGAAAGTACAGCAAAAGGAGGCTCCTTAGTATAGAATCTCAATCAGGAACATCTGAATTCAAATGCTGACACCTATGATCACATCTCAGAGCTGGAGGTGTTATTTCCTCATTGAGAGTTTCCCATATCAATAAAATCATAAATCTGATTTTAAAAAGGAAAAAAAAGTTCATTTAACATTTTCAAGTGATGGAGTAATGAAATCAGATCTGTGAGTTAGGCATTAGGAAATTCACTTTATAGGCAGATTGGTGGTAAAGTGGATGTAGAGCACCGGGCCTGAAGTTCAGAAGTCTCATTTCATGAATTCAAATCTGGGCAAATCACTTAACCCTGTTTGCCTCAGTTTCCTCATCTGTAAAATGAGTTGGAGAAGGAAATGGCAAATCACTCCAGTATCTTTGCAAGAAAACTCCAAAATAGAGACAACAAAATAACCAATAACATTTTATTTGTATTCTTCATTCATTCAAATAGAAAGGTAGAAAATGTTTTTTGGTTCCTATTTTTATTCCCTGAACCTAGATGTCACATCAGTTTACTCTGCTCCCCTTATGAGGTAGGGGAGCCACTCTCACCTCCACCCTTCTTGAGTCCCAAATGTGTGAACTTTTTCTTTAATTATCAAATTTTTCTATTCCTTAGCTGGCTAGGGTTGGGGGAGGTCAGCAGGGGGCTGCAAAGAAGCTGAGAATTTGCCTGCTGTTCTGGCCACTGCCTCACCAGAGCTTCCTGGAGATTTTATTCACTATCTACCATCATGTAAAAATGCTTACTCATAGCTTAGTCTTTGTCTACAGTCATCCATCTAGCTTCCCTTATTATTTCTCCTTCTTTGGGGGAATTACAATAATAGTCATCATAATAATCTCTTTAGTTTATCTTGAGCCCTCTGCCAGGAGGAATTTCTCTTAACAAAAATATATATTACAGTTGCAAAATCTAACTCTGTTAGCCTTCCCTACAGAATTTTAATTAAATTTTAAAAAGATTTTTTTTTAATTTTCCCCACCCCCACTCCCCAGGTCACACACTACCAATGGTGAGATTATCAAAAAATATTTTAGTTTGGTAACTAGCTTCTTTAAAAGCAAATGAGTGGAAAGAAAAAAAGAGAAAAGGAAAAGAATTTAAAAGAATGAGGAATGGAAAACAGATTCCCTGTAGTAAAATAGGGGATAAGGTGGTAAGTTTTGGGTTTAGTTTGTTTGTTTGTTTGTTTGTTTTTTGTCGATGAAATTATTAGCAAACTGAGATTGATAGCCAAGTGTCTTCCCAAGTTTCCCTGAGACACTCCAGATTAAACTGCAACCCTTGCACACCTCTGACACCAACTTCTTGAATGAGTAAGATGATGCTCTTACCTTTCTAGGGAGAGTAAGAACAATATCTCTTCTTACAGTTTCCAGGGAAAGGGGAAACTGAGCTTTCTACCACGAATTCTCCAAGGATCAAACAGCTTAAGCTTTGGTAAACCTATTTATTATATTCTTTCCCCAGAATTAGAAATGTTATGGTTCCTTGCAAAGTCAGCCACTATGTGTTCGATATCTAGAATTACATATACCACACCACCATCATCATCATGACATTTATTTAGTTCTTTTGCTTTTGCAAAGACTTTATTTAACTGAAGAAGATGGGGTTTAAGTGACTTGGCTAAAGTAACACAGCTAGTATTGTTATTATTATTGTGATCTGAAGCTTCGTGGTCTCATTTGGGGTTTTCTTGGCCAAGACACTGAGGTGATTTGCCATTTCCTTCTCCAGCTCATTTTACAGATGAGGAAACTGAGGCAAATACAGTAAATGTCTTGGTAAAGGTCACACAGTAATTATTGGAGACTGAATTTGAACTCAGGTCTTCCTAACTCCAGATCTAGCCCTCTAAGTAAAAATAAATATTTTTTAATATACTTCAACAAAAAAAGGATAATTAACCTGGAGTCTCAGGTAATCATCTCAAAGTGCCAGTGTCAGCAAATACTTACACTCTACAGAGAATGAAGCATCATCTCTCAACTGGATACTTCAGTGATTGCGGGTCTAAATTATATATAGGTCATATTACATATACATGCCATAAATATACATATATTTTGTTTGTCGTTGTTTAGATGTTTCAGTTATGTCCAACTCTTCATGACCCAATTTAGGGTTTCTTTGCCATTTCCTTTTCCAGTCCATTTTACAGATGAGGAAACTGAGGCAAACAGGGTTAAGTGACTTTCCCAGAGTTACAGAGTTAGTGTCTGAAGTCAAATGAGTTTCCAGGTCCAGAGCTCTATCCACTGCACTACCACACTGCCTACTTGTCCAACATACATATATTCAGAGATATATACAGAGATTTTTGTGATGACTATCATTACAATTTCCCTCCAATCCAGGAAAAATAATAAAGGAATCTGGACAAATGACCCTCAACAAAGACTAAGCAATGAATAAACATTTTTATGTGGTTAGAAGAAGTTTAGTGAATAGAATCTAGAAGAACACAAATGTACCCAATAAAGTGAAGCAATAAACATGCCAATAAGCTTACAGAATAGCAAAATTTGCATGTATGTATATTGAAACAATGAAATAATTACATTTCATAGACAAATATATCAACAAAATATGAATGATTCTACAACAAAAGCAAATAAACATGGAAGATACTAAAAGCAGAAACATTCAAAGTATGTAGTAATTCAAATGTGTCAAAGAGTCTGAGGTAGATGCGAGGCACTCATTACATTGGTGAACTTTATTGTCATCTGGCTACATGGATAACCAGTTCTCAGGCTTTCTTTGTATCCTATAAGTCTGAGTATCTTGTCCTCTGGGGCATAGTATACTCATTTCTTTGGTTCAGGGTCTATGCACAATCATAACTTTCCATATCTCTTCAGTGCCTCCCCCATTTGGCTTATTTTGCTTCTGTGCCAAGGAGAATAAATCTTTGGACTACAACAGATGAACTTAAAAGTGGCTAATGAGCTGATAGCCCAAATAAGTAGGGAAGGTAAGACAGTAACCATCAAATTCAGACCTATCCTAGTGTATTGGAAGAAATGGCTGTTGGTATTCAGAGACTTTTTGAGAGATTATGAAGAATGGGTGAAATACAACAGGACTGAAGAAGGGTGAATGCTATCCTGATTTCCACCAAAAAAAAAGAAAAGAAAGAAAGCTAGAAGCTTTGACCTTCCTTACAAGTGAATTGTCTTTTTCTAAGTTAAATACTCTATTTAGTTTCCAGATACTGAACCCCGTTAAGACTTCTACTCTACTGATCAACTGTTTCTCTTCAGTAGGATGGTTTTAGCTAGTATTTATATAGTGTTAGGTCTAGGTGGCACAGTGGATAGAAGGCCTAGTCTAGAGTCAGAAAGACATCTTCTTGAGTTTAAATCTGGCCTCAAGATACTTAGTAGTTGTGTCAGCCTGAACAAATCACTTAACCATGTTTGTCTCAGTTTCTTCATCTGTAAAATGAGCTGGGGAAGGAAGTGGCAAATTGCTCCAGTATCTCTGCCAAGAAAACCCCAATGGGGTCATAAAATGTTAGATACAACAGAAAAATGATTCAACAGCAACAAATTCTGCAAAGCAAAATGCAAAAAAAAAATCAAAAAATATTACATGTATATAGCTATTCACACTATTGATAGACCATTGAGCTTGATTTCAAATTTTGATTGAGAAATGATCATTTGTGCAGTACATTACACATCTTCAATCTTCAGTTCTTCTGTTTAAGAGCCTATGACTCTACATACAATAGGTATATAAATAATGTACATTACTGTATTATTATAAATCATATAATATGTTATAAATAATGTAAGTATCCCATTAGCTCATTTAATTCTTAAAATAACATTGTAAAGTAAGTGTTATTATTTTCTTTTTTTTAGAGATAAATGAACAGGTTAAGTGACTTGCCTAGAGCCACAGTTAATAAATACCTGAAGCAGGATTTTAAATCAGAACTTCTTAACACAACATTCAGAGCTCTACTTTTATATCAACTAGGTCAGTTCCCAAGTTCTGTCTTCTATAGTGAATATATCTGAATAGTAAAGTAGATCAAGTGATTCACAGATTTTGAATGAGTGATCTTCTCAGCTCTGACCTTGAACTCTCCTAGTTCTTTGACATTTGTTTTCAATGTTCTTATTTAATGTCCCTTGTTTTTAATTCTTATTCTATCCTATAATTTTTCTTTTCATTTCTTCTCTCTGTCTCTCTCTTTTTCTCTCTGTTTCTGTCTTTGTTTGTCTATCTGTCTTTCTCAGGCTCACTCATCCCAGAGACTTACTTTACCATATTTGTGATAGGCTTGGTGAGGACTCCCTCAACTCAGAATTTCTAAACTCAAGCTATCCACAAGCTTCAGCCTCCCCAGTTAGCAGGGATTATAGAGGTGGGCCATCTGACTGGGTCACAAAACTTTTCAAGTTACTTTTACCCTTCTGATCAATAGACTAATCCATAATCACAATATTTAGCAATACTATATTATAAAAGGAAATAAACTCCATAATATTATACTACAATGATCATTGATGGGGTACAGCTTCTAGGGGAAATATAGCAGTAAGGTCCCTTGACCTTAGAATTCTATTCTTGTAACAATCTGTCAATGATCCTAAAGTCTCCTAGCCTTAGTAATATAATAATATAGTTATATATTTCTTCCCCTAGACTTTAGGGAAGATATAGCAATAATCCTGAGGTCCCCTGACTTTAGACTGCTATTGTTTTAACAATCTGTCAATGATTCTAAAATCTCCTGGCCTTAGTTAGGAATACTATAGTATAGTCCTACAAACATTGATGACTGTCAGACGACAATCTGTTGGTCAGTGATAATCAAGTTCCTGAAACAGTGAATGAACTACCCCCCTCAGACCTACCTGTAAGCCATAAAATTAGCAAATAAATAACATAAAGCCTTGGTCTCTCTGACTTTTCCTGTAAATTTATCTTCTTGCTCCTGGTTCTTTGCTAAATCCTTTTGGAACTTAGCCCACTTCAATTGGCTTTACAATTGTGATGTCTTTCCCCTTCCCCCATGGTGGTCTGTCCCCTAACTCCACTATGCCTCCCAACTCCACTTCTCTTTACAACTTTTAGGGTGCTAAGTCTCTTTTAGGATTTAATCTGTCAGCTAAGGGCCCAATCTCATGGGGTGCCCCTTTCTACTGGATAATTATGAGTTCCACTGAGGAGCTTGTCTTTCATACACTCTCCCACTCTTATTTACCATTCCTGGAGTCTATAGTATCTCTTCATTTTGTCTGTAACCTATTCCCCTAAATAAATCTACCTTTAGCCAGTGGCTGTTGTAAATTCTTCATATGACTGAACCCCTACTTTTGGTACCTGCCATCATTTAGTGCCAAACCTCACATCATATCACATCAATTATTATATATTATTTTATATAAATAATGTTTTTAAGTATCCTGCTTCAAAGAAATAAGGTAGAAATAAAAATAGTATTCAAACTATCAAAGAGGGGGAAATCCCCAAATGAACTCTCATTATAGAAGTTTAAAGAGATGGTACACCAATTATTACTGATCAGATGGTTTTCTCAGTATAAACTATCCTCCACTTTGGAAAGTTGTATAAAAAGATATATAATTCTCTTTTTAGTTAATTTTTAGTCTCCAGCCAGAAATAGTGCTTCTGGCAAAATACCTCAATGTTAGCTCTATCTTATCCCCTCTCAGATGCTTCCTCTTAACAGTATTTCCACTTCAATTGGAAACTTCTGGTGCTGGTAGTTACCACTATTTATAAGGTCAAAATAAACATTTAAAACAAAGAAAAGTAAATGAACTACTCTCCAGCAGTGCCCGGGCTTCCATAAAGGAGCTTAGATATGGGATTACTGCTTGAAGAGAAGGTAATGGTTCAGCAACATAGCTTCTGTTCGAATATACTTTGGGCTGAATGAGTCAAACAACCTAACTCCCCAATTTCTGGTCTCTTCAGTTCCCTCTGCCTAGTGCTTCTTTCTCAGCACCAATGTGACTTCCTAAAACTTCCTCTGTCCACCTCCCTTGCCCCATCAGGAGTTAAGTTCCTCTTTGAATATTTCTCTGAACTCAGAGAATTGACTTTTAGAGGTCATTCTGAATTATGGTGTCTCATTCTCCATCCTATTAGTTCTTCTTACTCTCTTTTTGATTCACTCAAAGTATTGACTCTAACCATTACTCATAAAGTAATCACCTAGGCCTGCATTTTATGGTGAGGGTAACAACCTAGCACCTCATTATCTAATCCCTGTTCTGTGATTTGGTCAGTAAAATACCAACTCCATTACCCTTATCCTAGAGAGTCAACTGAAAATTAATATAAATAATTAATAACTTCAGTAAAGGAGCAGGATATAAAAGTTACTCACACATCACACACAAAATCAGCCTCTCTGTATTAGCAATAAAACCCAGCAAAAAGATAGAAAAATAAATTTCATTCAAAACTAATATAGAATGTATAAAATATCTGGTAATGTACTTTCTAAAACACACTCAGGAATTATATAAATACAACTACAAAACCTTTTTTACAGAAATGAAAGACAAATAGAGAGTAATTGCTCATGTTTGAGGAAGAGTAGTAATATAATAAAAATGACAAGACTGTCCAAATTAATTTACAAATTCAATACCATGCTAATCAAACCATTAAATGATGTTTTGTAAAGGTAAAGAAAATTATAACAAAATTCATTCAATGGAACAAAAGATCAAGAATTTCCATGGAAATATTGAAAAAAAAAAGTGGAAATGGTTTTAGTGATACCAGATCTCACCAGATCTCTAAATATAAAATAGTAATCAGCAAAACTTTTTGGTGCTGATTAAAAAATAGAAAATGCCCAATGAATAAGATAAATTACACAAGATACAAATATAATTGAAAATGATAGCATAACTGACCCTGAAGTTAGGAGGACCTGAGTTTAAATCCAGCCTCAGACAATTAATACGGTCTAGCTGTGTGACCCTGGGCAAGTCACTTAACCCCAATTGCCTCAGCAAAAAAAAAAAAAAAAGCATATTTTTTGATAAACCCAAAGACACAAATACTGGCGTAAGGACAAAAAACATTTGGGAAAATTGGAAAGAACTCTCAGAGAAATCAGAAAAGCAAACATTTAAAAAATATATATAAGAACACAAGAAAGTTCAGAAGGGGACATAAGCAAGGCCCTGTTTGCATTATCATGTTAAATTTAACTGTGACTAATTTAATCTGTGATCTCATTGATCTGGTAGTTCATGCAATTGGGAATAGGAGAGCCTTCAGTGGGGTAGGCAATTAATAACAGCTTGCAGGGACTAGGCTTGCCTCAGAGAAAACAGCTAAGGGAGCAACAGTGAGTGACTGAGGCTCAACTGGTGGCTTGAAAGTAGTGCCACCCAGTGGCCAATTTAGATGGTACATATTTTTATTGGTTAAGGGACAGTTTCCTTTTCTACTAGCTCTCCCAGAAAGCTGGGGAGGGATTAGTCAGAGTCTACTATTAGTTCTCTAGCTCACAGAATATCATCTGAAATATCTTCCAAGTACACAGACAATATCCACTATTGTCACAAAAAGAAAGACTTAAAATTGTTCTCCCCAAAAAATAAGGAAGGGAATTAAAAGATTTATTGGAAGATGTCAGAGAACAGACCCTACTCTCTGTGACCTCCTCTGACCTTCTCTCAAACCAACAGCAGATTAAGCCTCGAAAATGGTTTTGGAGTCAAAGCACTCCCAAATATTTGGAGTACAACACATTCCCAGAAGAAGTTACCTTGGAAGAACGTCAAAACAGGTCTGTTTTAGTCGGGCAGGGGGACAGTCTGAAAGCCCAGACCATAGCTCAGGGAGACAGGGCAGGAAGCCGGGCCAGAACTCAGAGTGTGGCAGTTTCCAGGAACCTGGAAACCTTCTGTGAGCCTCTAAAAGTTACTTCTGTGAGCCTCTAAAAGTTACTCTGTCTTGGTTACAAGCAGTTGGTTTGGCAGATTTGCCTTTTCTAAAAGGTAGATTATAAATCACTGAGCCTAGGAAGCCCCCATTACCCAGCACCAGAAATCAATCAGCAGAACTGCCCCAGGGCAAATTAAAGTAGCTGTCCCTACTTTACTTTAACAGACCTCAAGCCTTAAAAGAAGGAATAAAAAACCAAAAAGAACTCTCACCATAGACAGCTTTTATGAAGAGAGAGAAGAACAGACCTCAAATCCTGAGGTCCCTAAAGGCAAAGCAACTCCAGAAAAAGCTCCAAAGGGAGACATGAGCTGGTCCCATCTCACAAGGCTTTCTTTGAAGATTGCATAAAGGATCTTAAAAGAGAGTTAGAAGAAAAATGGGGAAATTAAATGAGATCATTGCAAGAAGGAATGGAAAAAAATGGGAAAAAAATGCAATGAATACAAAAATTTAATTGGCCAATTGCAAAAGGAACTAAAAATGGTAACTGAAGAAAATGATACACTAAAAATTAGAATTGAACAAATGGAAGTGAATGACTGAATAAGACTTCAAGAATCAAACAAAAACAAAAACAAATTTAAAAATAGAAGAAAATATGAAATATCTCCTAGGAAAAACAACTGACCTGGAAAATAGATGTAGGAGAAACAATCTAAGGATTATTGGGCTTCCTGAAAGCCATGATGGGAAAAAAAAAGAATTTAGACACCATATTATAAGAAATCATAAAAGAAAACTGCCCTGATATTTTAGAATCAGAAGGTAAAAAAGCCATTGAAAGAATCTACTATTCACCTCCTGAAAGAGACCCCCAAATTAAATTCTCATGGAATATCGTGGCTAAATTTCAGAACTATCGTACCAAGGAAAAGATGCTGCAAGCAAGCAGCCAGAAAGAAAAAATTTAAATACCAAGGAGTCACAATTAGGATCACCCAGGACCTAGCAGCTTCTACCTTAAAGGATTAAAGTGCTGTTGTTCCAAAAAGCAGAAACTGGGATTACTGCAAAGAATAAAATATCCAGCTAAAATGAGCATTATCTTTCAGGGAAGAAGATGGACATTCAATGATATAGGTGAATTTAACCTATTTTTAATGAAAAGACCAGAACTGAACAAAAAATCTGATCTCCAAACACAGAACTCAAGAGAAACATAAAAAGGAAAAAAAAAACTCTTGAACTATATTTCTGTTATGGATATACTTAGAGAATGTGGGTATAATTTTATTTTATTATGATAATATGAAATTTTCTAGAGGCAGAAAAGGGATTACACTGGAAGAAGAAGAAAAAGGAGGTAAACTAAGGGAAATTACATCTCACTAAGAGGCAAAGAAAACCTATTATAATTGAGGGAAAGAAAGGAGGGGGATTAGTATTGTGTGAAACTTATGCTCATCAGATTTAGCTCTAAGAGAGAATAACAGACATATTTGTTATCACAAAGAAACTTGTCTCACCTTATAGGGAAGTAGGAGGGAAAGGGGAAAAAGAAAGGGAAAGACTAATAGAAGGGAAAACAGAACAATTAGGGGAAAGGTGTAAAAAGGGGAGGGGCTCTAAAGGGGGAAGACTGTTTGAGGGAGATGGTCATCAAAAGCAAAATACTGGGCAGGAAGAAAGGGGGATAGGAAAGAGAAAAGCATAACCTGGGTTAAATAAGATGGCAGGAAATACAGAATTAGTTATTTTAACTGTGAATGTGAATGGGATGAACTTCCCCATAAAACAGAAATGGATAGCAGACTGGGTTAAAAGCGAGAATCCTACAATATGTTGTTTATAAGAAACACATTTAAAGAGCTGGAGCAGAATATATTATGCTTCAAGTGAAGGAAAAAAAGCAGGGGTAGCAATCCTGATCTCAGATCAAGTAAAAGCAAAGATAGAACTAATTAAAAGAGATAAGGAAGGAAACTATATCTTACTAAAGGGTACCATAGATGATGCATATATGTTTAGTATTGATATTGCTTCATTTAGCATAGCATAAAAATTCCTAGAGCAGAAGTTAAGAGAGATGCAAGAAGAAATAGACAGCAAAACTATACTAGTGGGGGATTTCAACCTTGCCCTCTCAGAAGTAGATAAATCAAAACACAAAATAAATAAGAAAGAAGTTAAGGAGGTGAACAAAATGTTAGAAAAGTTAGGTATGATAGATCTTTGGAGGAAATTAAATGGAGACAGAGAGGAGTTTACTTTTTTCTCAGTGGTTCATATAACATACAAAAATTGACCATGTGTTAGGGACATAAAAAGCTCAAAATCAAATACAGAAAGGCAGAAATAGTAAATGCATTTTTCTCAGATCATGATGCAATAAAAATCACATGCAATATAAGGCCAGGAGAATACAGATCAAAAATCAATTGGAAACTAAATAATCTCATCCTAAAGAATGAATGGGTGAAACAGCAAATTATAGATACAATAACTAATTTCATCCAAGAGAATGACAATAATGAGACAACATACCAAAATTTGTGGGATGCAGCCAAAGTAGTAATAAGGGGAAATTTTATATCTCTAGATGCTTACTTGCATAAAATAGAGAAAGAGAAAATCGATGAATTGGGCTTATAACTAAAAAAGCTAAAAAAAGAAGAAATTAAAAAACCCCAATCAAATATGAAACTTGAAATCCTAAAAATAAAAGGAGAGATTAATACAATCGAAAGTAAAAAATCTACTGAATTAATAAATAAAACCAAAAGTTGGTTTTAGGAAAAAACCAACAAAATAGATAAAACTCTAGTTAATTTGATTAGAAAAAGGAAAGAGGAAAATCAAATTGTTAGTCTCAAAAATGAAAAGGGACAACTTTCCACCAATGAAGAGGAATTTAGAGGAATAACTAAGAATTACTTTACCCAACTTTATGCCAATAAATTTAATAATCTAAGGGAAATGGAAGAATACTTACAAAAATATAGATTGCCCAGATTAACAGAAATTGAAATAAATTACTTAAATAGTCCCATTTTAGAAAAAGAAACAGAACAAGCTATTAATCAACTCCCTAAGAAAAAATCCCCAGGACCAGATGAATTTACATATAAATTCTACCAAACATTTAAAGAACAATTAACTCCAATATTACATAAGTTATATAGAAAAAATAGGGAAAAAAGGACTCCTATCAAATTCCTTTTATGACACAGACATCGTACTGATACAACCAGGTAGGATGAAAACAGAGAAAGAAAATTATAGACTAATTTCCCTAATGAATATTGATGCTAAAAAACTTAAATAAAATATTAGGAAAAGAGATTACAGAAAATCATCCCCAGAATAATACACCATGACCAAGAAGAATTTATACCAGGAATGCAGGGATGGTTAAATATTAGGAAAACTATTAGCATAATTTACTATATCAATAACCAAATTAACCAAAAATATATGATCATTTCAATAGATGCAGAAAAAAGCATTTGATAAAATCCAATATACATTTCTATTAAAAACACTAGAGTGAATAGGAATAAGTGGACTTTTTCTTAAAATAGTCAGTAGCATCTATTTAAAACCATCAGCTAACATCATATGTAATGGTGATAAACGGAACCATTCCCAGTAAGATCAGGGGTGAAACAAGGTTGCCCACTATCACCATAATTATTCAATATTGTATTAGAAATGCTAGCTTTGGCAATAAGAGGAGAAAAAGAGATTAAAGGAAACAGAGCAGGTAATGAGGAAACCTCATTTTTTTTTATCACTCTTTGCAGATGATATGATGGTATACCAAGAGAACCCTAGAGAATCAGTTAAAAAACTATTAGAAATAATCCACAACTTTAGCAAAGTTACATGATACAAAATAAATCCACATAAATCATCAGCATTTTTATACATCACTAACAACATCTAACACCAAAAGATACAAAGAGAAATTCCAATGTCAATGGTATCTGCAAAAGAAAAGCCAGGAACAACATAAGCAAAATTACAAAACACTTTCTATACAAATAAACTCAGATCTAAACAATTGGAAAAAATATCAAGTGCTCTTGGGTAGGCCAAGCGAATATAATAAAGATGACAATACTACCTAAACTATTTATCTAATGCTATGCCAATTAAACTTCCAAGAAATGATTTTTCTGACCTAGAAAAAATAACAACAAAATTCATCTGGAAAAACAAAAGGTCAAGAATTTCAAGGGAATTAATGGGGAAAAAAAAGCAAATGAGGGTGGCCTAGCTGTACCAGACCTAAAACTATATTATAAAGCAGCAATCAAAACCACTTGGTACTATCTAAGAAACAAAGTAGTTGATCAGTGGAATAGGTTAGGTTCACAGGACAAAATAATCAATGACTATAGTAATCTAGTGTTTGACAAACCCAAAGACTCCAGCTTTGGGGATAAGAACTCACTATTTGACAAAAACTGCTGGGAAAATTGGAAACTAGTATGGCAGAAACTAGGCATTGACCCACACCTAACACCATATACCAAGATAAGGTTGAAATGGGTTCATGATCTAGACATAAAGAATGATATTATAAACAAATTAGAAGAATATAGGATAGTTTACCTCTCAGATCTGTGGAGGAGGAAGGAATTTGTGACCAAAGAAGAACTAGAGATCATTATTGATCACAAAATAGGTAATTTTGATTATATCAAGTTAAAAAGTTTTTCTACAAACAAAACTAATGCAGACAAGATTAGAAGGGAAGCAATAAAATGGGAAAACATTTTTATAGTCAAAGATTCTGATAAAGGCCTCATTTCTAAAATATAAAGAGAATTAAATCAGATTTATAAGAATTCAAGCCATTCTCCAACTGATAAATTATCAAAGGATATGAACAGACAATTTTCAGATGAAGAAATTGAAACTATTTGTAGTCATATGAAAAGGTGTTCCAAATCACTATTGATCAGAGAAATGCAAATTATGACAACTCTGAGATACCATTATACACCTGTCAGATTGGCTAAAATGACAGGAAAAGATAATGACAAATGTTGAAGGGGATGTGGGAAAACTGGGACTGTGAAGGGATCCAACCATTCTGGAGAGCAATTTGGAACTATGCTCAAAAAGTTATCAAACTATGCATATCCTTTGACCTGGCAGTATTTCTACTGGGCTTATATCCCAAAAACTTCTTAAAGGAAGGAAAGGGACCCACATGTGCAAAAATGTTTGTGGCAGCCCTTTTTATGTGGCAAGGAACTAGAAACTGAATGGACGCTATTGGAGAATGGTTGAATAAATTATGGTATATGAATGTCATGGAATATTATTGTTCTGTAAGAAACGATCAGCAGGATAATTTCAGAGAGGCCTGGAGAGACTTGCATGAATTGATGCTGAGTGAAATGAGAAGAACCAAGAGATCATTATACACAGCAACAAGACTATACGATGATCAATTCTGATGGACATGGTTCTCTTCAACAATGATGTGATTCAAACCAGTTCCTATTGTTCAGTGAGAAGAGAGCCATCCACACCCAGAGAGAGGCCTGTGGGAACTGAGTGTGGACCACAACATAGCATTTTCATGCTTTCTGTTGATGTTTGCTTGCATTTTGTTTTCCTTCTCAGGTTTTTTCTTTCTAGATCTGATTTTTCTTGTGCAGCAAGATAACTGTATAAATGTATATACATATATTGAATTTATCATATATTTAATATGTATTGGAATAGCTGCCATCTAGGGGAGGGGGTGGGGAGAAGGAGGGAAAAATTTGGAACAGAAAGTTTTGCAAGGGTGAATGTTGAAAAATTACCCATGCATATGTATTGTAAATAAAAAGCTTTAATAAAAAAATTATTTAATTTATTGAATCTTAAATGAATTAAGATAAGAAATGAGATGAGACAGCTCAAAAAATAGTTGTTAGATTTTTATTGTATGTTTTTTAGGTTTTAGTATTTGGCAAAGAGAAGACTGTGCAAATGATAAAAATAGCAGTAGACAATGCAATAAACTCACAATCAAAAAACAAACAAGCAAAAAGTTCCTCTATACAGATCTATAAACATCTATCTATAGATCTATATCTATAAACAGATCTATAAAATGCACCAAACAGAATCTTGATGGATAATTATAAATCATTTTTCTAGGTCAATTCAGCATAGGAAAAGTGATAAGAAGGTATATGAATCTTGAAGAATGGGTCTGGCCAGAAGCTACTATGGGATACCAGGCCAGGAGGACTTTACCCAGAAGGACTATTGGGGGATCATTGAAAGCTAGTAGATCCCCAGTCTGAGCTGCCCCTGAGGTCCTAAGATAAGATAATGCTTAATAACCCCAAGAAAACTTGAACCTTGTTGGGCACTACTATCAAATCTGAAGTCAGGAAGTAGCCTGAATTAGGAAACAAGAAAAAGAATTCCATTATAAAGAGCCACTGTGGTGACAGGGATGCTCAATGCCCAGAATCAAGGAATGATTTCAAAAGCTCTACAATCAAAGCCTCAAAGGAAAATATAGTTTGGGCTATGGATACTAAATTAAATAGAATTCCTGAAAGTGGTGAAGCAAGAGATTTAAAGACTTAAATTTATAAATGAAATGAGAATACTAGAGGAAAACATTGGAAAAGAAATGAGACCTATGGAAGAAAAAATTGGAAAAGGAATTCACAGATTGGCATAAGAGGCAAAAAATTTGCCTAAACAATAAACTCCCTGAAAATTAGAATGGACCAAATAGAAACCAATAATTCCATGAGACAATAAGAAATAATGAACAGAATCAAAAATTTAAAAATAGAAGAAAATTTTAAGA
The DNA here is from genome assembly GCA_023553655.1 of Myrmecobius fasciatus. Lineage (NCBI taxonomy): Eukaryota > Metazoa > Chordata > Mammalia > Dasyuromorphia > Myrmecobiidae > Myrmecobius > Myrmecobius fasciatus. The sequence goes on from JAJPUD010000412.1 coordinate 180,858, forward strand.
TATCTAACAGGAAAAAACAAAAAACAACTGACCTGGAAAACAAGATTGATGAGAGATAAATTTTTTAGTGGATTATCTGAATTCCATCATTGAAAAAAAGATCCAGGGGCACTTAGGTGGCACAGTGGATAGAGTACCAGCCCTGAAGTCAGGAGGACCAGAGTTCAAATCTGGCCTCAGACATTTAACACTTCCTATCTGTGTAACCCTGGGCAAGTTACTTAACCCCAATTGCCTCAGAAAAAAAGAAAAAAAGATCCTAGGAATCAAATTTTTAAAATCTTAAAAGAAAACTTTCCAAATCTCCTAGAGACAGAGGGCAAAGAGGAAACAGAATCTAATCATCACTTCCTAATAGAAACCCCAAAAAGAAAACTCCCCGGAATATGATAGCCAAAATGCAAAATTTCCAGATCAAAGAAAAAAAAATACTTCAAGCAGTCAGAAAGAAAAAAAAATCAAATTTCAATAAGCCAATGTCAGGATCACACACAAATTAGTTAGCAGTCACCACTATAAAAGAGCAGAAAGTTTGGGATATGATATTTTAGAAGGCAAAGAAGCAAATTATAGCAGAACATAATTTACTGGAAAAACCTGAGTTAGTCAATGTTGCTGTAATGTGACATGTGCATTCCTAAAAATCACCTCCCCATGCAAAACTGCACAATAAAAATCACAAGGCAGATAGGAAAAAAATGTAGGGACACAATACTTAAGAACTATCAGTGACACAAAAAAGATTTTGTCATTTCACTCATGTCCAACTCTGTGACTCCATTTGAGATTTTCTTGGCAGAGAAACTAGAGTGATTTGCCATTTCCTTCTCTAGTTTATTTTACAGATGAGGAAACTGAGGCAAACAGAATAAAGTAGCTTGTATGACCCTGGAATCATACAGCTAGTAAGTGTCTGAGGACAGATTTGAAATTGTCTTCCTGATTCTAGGCCTGGCCTTCTATCCACTGCACCAATTAGCTGCCCCACCAAAAAAAAAAAAAAAAAAGGAATTTGATAAAAATGGTGACTGTTTTACATATACAAAATGGTTAAGAAATACAATAAAAAGTGGCAGTGTCCATGGCCTTGGATTGCTGCTAAGACTATACACATGAGCAGGGCCCCAGATATACCTTGAAGAAGATGGGGCAGGGGGAAGAAGGTGAAGTTCATAAATTCATAAGCTGTCTTCTGCCCTATTGTGCTCCTATTATGCCAGAAGATATATAATAAATAGTATACTTTAAAAAAAATCTGAAGATTACTTGTACATGTGGCGCCACAAGTGTTACTGCATATGAGTTAAGGTGAAGTGATAGTTTTCTGCATTTTCATTATTTCTCACATATGAAATCAAACATAAGCAAAATCAAATATAGAATATGTTATGTTCAAATTGTTCCCTAATATATCAAATGCATGGGAACAAATTCATCTTTTCAAAACAAATAATATAGCAGGACTAATGAGGAAAATCGTAAAGGAGGAAAAATCCCATCATCAGGGATTATAGAGTGAATCAAATTAGATAAAGGCTGGGAATGTTCTGTTATGTCTTGATTTTAAGAGAAAAAAATGGAAAATGTATATTGGGCTGGGAAGAACATAAAGAAAGGTTAGGGGAAATTATCTCACTTAATTAGAGTATGTAATTTAACAATACAAAAAAGAAGGGGATGTGGGAGAGTAGCTGACGCTTGAACCTTTTTCTTATCTGAATTGTCAAAGAAGGGAAAAACATACAAAGATGTGTACAGCTATTTTTGAGGTGGCAAAGAATGGGAATCTGAGAAAGTGACCATAAATTGTGGAATGACTGAATAAATTATGTCATATAAATGTAACATAATATTAATGTGCTATTAAAAATGTTGAAAGGGAATATTTGCAAAGAAATTTGAGAAGACTTTTATGAAATGATACAGGACAAAGTGAGAAGAACCAAGAAAACAATTTTTTTTTTTTTTTTTTTTGGTGAGGCAACTGGGGTTAAGTAACTTGCCCAGGGTCACACAGCTAGGAAGTGTTAAGTGACTGAGACCAAATTTGAACTCAGATCCTCTTGACTTCAGGGCTGGTGCTCTATCCACTACACCACCTGGCTGCCCCCAAGGAAACAATTTATACATTAATTAGAAAAGAAAACACATTTGAAAGAATTAGAAATTCTATTCAGCATAATTACCAACCATGATTCCAGAAGACTAATAACAAAACAAACTTCACTCACTATTTAGCAAAAACTTCTGGGAAAATTGGAAACTAGTGTGGAAGAAATTAGGGCTTGACCCATACCTAACACCACATACCAAGATAAGATCTAACTGGGTTCATGATCTAGATATAAAGAGTGATATTGTAAGCAAATTAGAGGAACATAGTATACTTTACCTCTCAGAC
>JAJPUD010000412.1:183658-207576 GCA_023553655.1 Myrmecobius fasciatus
GATCAATTCTGATGGACATGGCTCTCTGCAACAAAGAATTGTCTCAAACCAGTTCCAATTGTTCACTGAAGAAAACCATATACACCCAGAGAGAGGGATATGAAATGTGGACCACAACATAACATTTTCATGTTCTCTATTGAGGTTTGCTTGCATTGTGTTTCCTTTCTCTGATTTTCTTTTTTTTTCTTGAAGGTAGGATTTTTCTTGCACAATTTGTCAAGTATTTCAACATTATTAACATGTAGTGGACTTCCTGCCATCTAGAGGACGGGAGGGGACTGGGGGTAAAATTTGTAATGGAAAGCTTTGTAAAGATCAATGCTGGGGAACTACCCATACATATGTTATACGAATAAAAAGCTTTAATTAAAAAAAAAAACTCTGCCCCTGTTGTCTGCTGTCAGTGGCCCCAATGCCAGATGACCCCCAATCTTCTTAGTAAAAACTGAGTTAGTTAGACTGAAAGGGAACAGAATGGAAATGAAATTGAGGGACTAGGCAAGAAGATATTCTTTTGAAATAGTTGTTATGAGATATACGACAGGATGGTAATAAGAGATGAAGGAATGGTTATTCCACCAGGGAAGTCTTCACCTAATTAATCAACAGGTTTGAGACATGTTTGTTACTTGGTTTAGCCCGTCTGCCAAGATGATTTACTGGGATGTGGCTGTTGCACATGGAACACCTTGGAGCCACAGATGAGTTGTACCAAGTAGACACCAAAGGTGGTTGAGCAGCCCTGAAAAGGAATCAAAGGGCAAACCTTCATTCCAGAAGTGATAGTCCTCTTTGAATATCCAATATACCCCTACTTATGAATAAGAATTTTTTTGCTTAGAGGTAAGAATTAACAGAAGGTCAGGGTAGCAAGGATACATGAGTTCTTACTCCCCAACCCTCACCTCCATGATTATCATGTGTAAGAAAGAAAGGTTAAAAAAAATAAGAAAAGTGAAGTACACCTCAGACTTACTCTTTGAGACAAGAGATAACAATCTATTTTGGGATGACTTTTCATCATAGACAATGTAATGAGCTTAATCCCAAAGACAAACATGAATTAGTTGTCCCATTGTGGACATATCCTAAATCCAAATAGGCAAGCTTCAAAGGAGACACTAATTTGCACAATTAGACCATATGGGACAATATCTCATCACTGCAGGTAAGGGCATTGCTTGATTCTTTTCATTCTTATTTAAATTGTAAAGCATACTGAATTTAAGTCCACTGACTTTCCTGCTATAACCAAGACAAGATTAACAAAGATCTCATTCCACCTTTAGTACTCTCACGCTACTTTGATTGGCTCCTTCTAACTGAAATCAAGCCTGCAAGATTCATCTTAGAGATGGCATTTGTGAAGTCTGCATCATAGCAACATTCAACTTAGAGTCTTGGAATTGATGAGTTCTGATGCTTCTGCTAACTTGGTAGTTTCCCTACTTCTACAGCTAACATCTCTGCCTCCTACTCTCCTAATCTCTGTCATTCAGTGTCATCATCTTTGAAGATGAAAATTCTTTCTCCCTGCTTTCATTCCTTATAGTCTCATATGCAATCACCTCAGTTTTTCATTTCCTGAGTCCAGATTCCTGCCCAACTGTTCCATTGTGCTTTCTCTCTAGACCTGCAATTCTATAAATTCCCTTTTAACATGGGTCTGTAGGTCTAGAAGTGTTTAATGTCTGTATCTTTGTCTATGTGGTGCACTTTAATAATTTTGTACCTATAGTCTGTTGTATTTAAATTTTATCTTCAATCTCTTCCTCTTCTATTCCTTCTACCTCCTAATACTAAAATCTAGATTTCTTTTTTTATATGTTCTTTATTATTTTGAATTTAATCATCATCAAATACACATTTCAATATACAAATATAAAACAAGAGAAAGGATTATATAAAAACTGTGAACTTCTGACATAATTTATCTTAAAAATTGTATACGCATGTATAATTTAATAAGGTAGAAATACAATTCCTCTAATTGTATCCCCTGTGCATTTTTAAAAAATGTTTCATTCTTTCTTTTTGCATATGTCACTGCATGATATCCTCCTCGTTCTTCTCATAAAAACTTTTCCCTATAGAACAGACATGTATTGTTTGACAAAAATAAATGAACACATTGGCCATGTCTGAGAACTCATTTCTTATTCTGTTTCTTTATATTATTTATATATCCCAAAATGGGGACCAAGATCTTATTCTAAGGGGAGCCTGAGAAAATGGATTATATCTCACCCTTGCTGTTACAATTGGTAGTGGGGCTTGTTTCCACACAACCACACCTACCCTTATCCCTGCAAATTTAGTCATCGAGGTCCCTTTTTGTTGGCAATACCCCAACCTATTCTCCTCTGGGATCAGTTCCTCAGAACTCTCAAATACTCATAGTAACAGTAGCATAAATGCAACAAGGAAAATTCTGTCCTTTCTTTCTGCCTCCCGGATAATTTCTCTTTTTTTATTTCTTTTTTTTTTTAATTAAAGCTTTATATTTACAAAACATATGCTTGGGTAATTTTTCAACATGACCCTTGCAAAGACTTCTATTTCAAATTTTTCCTTATTTCCCCCCACTGCCTCCCCTAGATGGCAGATAGTCCAATACATGTTAAATATGTTAAAATATATGTTAAATACAATATATGTATACATATTTATACAGTTATCCCAGATCATTTGTTAGCTGAAGGACTCTTGGAGAGTGAGCTCTGTGCTCCAATACAGTGAGAAGTTAGTATGAGACCTAAGACCCCCCTTTTCATTTGAAATGGGACAAAGAGAGGCATATAGGATTAGCCAGCATGGAAAGATTATAATTTGCATTACAGTTATTGTATAAAGGAGGGGATTCTCCTCTACAGACTCAAATGATGTAATCACAGAATATAGTTACACTCGATAAGGTTTTAATGTGTAAACAAGCTGTGTCTATTCTGTGCCCCATTTATGAGATGTGAACCTCTTTGATCAAGTCAAGAAAAGACATAAAATGGCTTAGAAAACAATTAGCTATGCCTTTGGGGACTTTAAATAGCTAAACCCTGAAGAAATCAAAGCAGTGAAGTATCAGGAATACTTCACAGAGGAAACCCATGCAAAGAGAAAAGGAAATCTCCCTCCTACGTTGTCTGTAGCTTATAATAGTGATTTTCCCAGATGGAGAAACTCATTCAGCAGTTTAAAAAAATTTAAGAATTGAAGGCAACTATGGAAGAGATCTCTTCATTAAAAGACACTGGGAAATGTTGTCATTTCAGTCATATCTGACTCTGAATGACCCAATTTAGGGTTTTCTTGACAGAGATACTGGAGTGATTTGCCATTTCCTTCTATACCTCATTTTACAGATGAGGCACTCACCCAGCTAGGAAATGTATGAGGCCAGATTTGAACTCAGGAAGGTGAGTCTTCCAGATTCTCATCCCAGTATTAACCATCTAAGTGCCCTACTGATGTAAATTGTGCTAGGGAGATTAAAGGCTAGTTTCTGTAAAGGGCCAAGATTTCTGACTGAATTGCAAGTTTGCCTATGGATAGATGGGTGGGGCCCCTCCTATCTCCACAATGAGGGTCTTTGAGATTTGGGGTCTCTCTAGCCCTCCCTTCGTGATCAGGAGACATACAATCAAGGACACAGTTTATATCACTACTAGAAAATGGGGAAAGAATGTTCTCTCTCCTCCACTTCCACCAGCTGGGAATCAAAGCTACTGGGCCAGTAGGAGACATAGTCCAGTGGATAACCGAGTCAGACATATATAGACATGGTTATAAAAAGATAGTCATCTGAAGGAAGAAGCTATTTTAAGGCTACTCTAACAATGAAGTCAGATTGTATCAAGAAACAGATTCTGGAAGCCCATTAAGATTCTTTGAACAGAAAAGGTCCTTCAAAGCCTTACAGTATCAGGAGTTATGAATTGTTTTTCCCATATGAGAGGAATGTTTTGAATATACCTTTCTTACCTGTCTTAGTGAATAGCTTTTAATTTACCAACTCTAAGAGCTAATTGATTCTGATTGATTATTAATTAATGGAAAGCACATTGGGATGGGGATGGAGAGGCTTTTGATTTATGTCAGGATAAGACCCCCACACGATTATTCTGAAAATCTGAGGTTAGCAGCCACCCTCCAGAGCCCCAATGTAGAAGTGTGAGTCCAATTTGGAGGAGCTCCTTAAAGGTGGTGTTATACCATGGAAGTTTTGTCCAGGATGTATTTGGGCATATTTCCCATAGGAGAGACTCTTGGGACTTTCTTTCTTAGATTTCCTACCAGGGATCCACTGGAAGAAAATTATATATGTTTTTCTTTTGTTTTAGGCAATAATTGGATAGTTCTTTCTGGTATGCTTCCTTTACAAATCAGATTAAGTTTCTTTGCCTTAACTTTTGTGTGTTTGAATATTTAGGTACTGATATCTGTTATTTGCTTTCATCTTTTATGCATTTCTTTCTGAAATCTCCTCAGTTGGTGAGCTGTCTGCATGTTGATCCACTCTTCAGACAGCTCCTCCTCATTGGGAGTGGTTTTCCTTTGTATCTTCAGAAATTCATTCTTCAGAAGTTCCTATCCCTCTGAATTGACTTTTCTTGAAGCACATTATACCTGGGGATCCTAAATATCTTTTTCTGAATACCCTGAATGTCAAACTCCTGAGGTTAAATTTCCCTTATAAAGCTGTGTGTGACTCGGCCATCTTTGCTGAACTTCTGGGTCAGTACACTAATTTTTCTCTCATGGTGTCTTTCCCCTCCCTCTCTCCCCAGACATAGTGTTCTCCACTTATCTCCCCACCATGCCTGGCGGTGTCTCTCCACTCTTGGAGAATGGAAAGAAATAAAACTACTGTCTTTGGCAAAGTAGACCTTGGCTTCATTCTCCACGATCCAAAATAGAATTTTCCCCAAATGGTTCCTGTACTTTTTGAAGGATAAAATTATCATTAAGATAGGTTAAGAAATTATTAGCTACTCCACTTATGGAAGAGAGATATACTTAGGTAATTGAAGTTACCTATTACTACTTTATCATGTGTCTTTAGCAGACTGGAGATCTGGTTCTCAAATTTCTCATGTCTTTCCTATTTTGGTCCAAGTGTTCCGATTAGCATCTTTTGGTGTTCAATTGTCACTCAGCCCTTTATTGTGACTCCAAGAAGCTGTAACCACATCCCAATATAATCATCTCCACAGATAGGCTAACCAACAGGACTCAAACCTTGTGGTGAGTTAGAGCATGTGAAGACTTCCTCTAGCAGAATGGGCAAATGAGAATAGTATGTACTGAGGTGATTGAAGAGAGCAATTTCTAGTACCAGTGATGAGATTCATGTAAGCATTGTATGTTGTGGTTCAATCATATGAAGAATTCACAGTGGTCAAAAGGTAGGTTTAACAAAGCAGGTACTTAATAAATGCTAGTTTACTGACTAAATAGTTCTCATAACTATGAGATCTTACATTAAGAACTGTAGATCTTACATTATTCTGGTCACCTATCTCTAGATAGTCAAATCAAGTTACCGAATATTAAATGCCTACTCTGTGGCAAATACAAAGAAAATAAAAAAAACAAAAACAAAAAACAAAAAACCCTAATCCTTGCTTTCAGAGACCTCACAGTTTAATGGAGGAGACAAAATATGAACAATTATATACAAACTAGGCTCACAAGGTTAAATTGGAGTTAATAAAGGTCCTTCCAAAAAAAAAAAAAGTAGGTTTATTTGGGAGACGAGGATACAGACAAATGAAGAGCTAATAGATACCAGAAATAGTAAATATGAGATAGAATTGGGAGAGCACATAGTTAGCAAGGAAAGGAGTTGTAAACAATTAACAGTAGAAAAAAAAACAAGTTCCCTAGAGGAACTCACAATTAACTGGGAGAAAGGAATTACTCCCTCAGGTGGGAGTATACCATTGACTGGCAGACTAAATCTTAAAAGGGAATGAGTACCCTAATAGAGTTAGTTAGCTATAAGAAGGAGAAAGACACCATCAGGTATAATGCAGGGGATGAGTAGAGAGACACCACATCATGGGGCAAAAGGGAGGGGAAAGGCACCAGGAGGCAGAATGCCATGGTGGATTGACCCAAAAGGAGTTCAGCAAAGATGGCAGGAGCCATTGGCAGATTTATAGGGAAAATTTAACCTCAGAAGTTTGACATAACTCAGATTTCTGACTGGACATAACAAGGTGGGGCTGCCACAACTTCCACAAAGAGTGGAACTATAATATTGAACTAATTCCCATCATTGCTTCAGGAATTGATTTTATCAAGACCAGTTTTTCTCTATCAGCCCCGTTTAATTACTCAGGACCTCACCAGCCATATAGGCAACTGCTTTGCTTTATGGAGTGCTTAAAATTTGGTCAGGCATCAAAGACCCCAAGGTCATCCATTGCATCCTCAGTCATTGCCAGTCATCCTGATTTTTGTCTTGAAACTGGACTTTAATGACCATGGAAAAGAGTAAGTCCCTGTTGTTTACATAGAACTGGGATAAGAAAGCATTCCTAGGGTGACAAGTAACACAATAGAAATTTGACTGTGTGAAAAACAAGGTTGCAAATAGAGGAGGGGAAAAGTCCAGAGCTATGTAGTAGAAAGAAAAGGACTATCTTGAGTGTTTTGACAGGGTCCAAGCAACCTCCTGGACTCACTTAGCATTCAGAATTTGAGGGAGATAAAACATCCTATATGAAGATAATTCTTGCTCTTCTGACCTAGTGTGACCTTCAGCTTTCAGGGAGCTACTGACTTGGGGGACTAAGAATATTCCTCTTTAAGGAGCTAAGAAAAGCCCAAGGGGCCATGCCCAGTCATCATTGTCTCTAATTTTCATCATGCATCTTTGATCACTTGTGCTTCTCTGTCCTCAGATATTCTCAGTAAAGGAATAATTAACATTATTGTGATGATAATAATAATAGCGGTAGTAGCTAGCATTTACATAGTGCTTTAAGGTATGCAAAGCACTTTATAAATACTATCCCATAATCTTAAAACAGTCCTGGGAGGTAGATCCTATGGTTATTTCCATATTACAGATGAGAAAACTGAAGCTGAAAAAAATTAAACAATTTTCTTAGGCTCATAAAAGATTAAGTATTCAAGAATTTTGAATTCAACTTTTCTTGACTCCAAAATCAGAGCTCTAGTCACTGTTATGTTATGGAATTATTGAGAATTAAAATAAAGAGCAGGGATAAGAAAGACTTGTGTGTATATGTATATGTCTACATATGTCTACATAAATATACCTTTTCTTAACTAAGTTTGCTTGGAGGTGGTGAGAGGATGTAAGGGGGGGGAAGAAAAAAGTAAATAAGGTGTGCAGCAGAGAACAAAAGAACAATTTACAAGGAAGTAAAAAAATGGACATTCAGGAATATAATTTCTAATATATACTTTCTTGATCTGGTAATTTATTGTTATATATTTTAAATCCTCTCTGATATTCTGCTAGACAGATGACAATACTCTGTCTCTCTGTCTCTCTGTCTCTCTCTCTTTCTCTTTTGCTTTATTTTGTTTTATATTCCTTTTCTGTTTTTCTTTTTTTATTCTGTTTTTTCAAATAAAATAAATTAAATAAAAATAAATAAATGCCATGCCTTTGAGCTTATTGTGTCTATTGTCTGACTATGAATGAAAGCCCACCTTTCATTGTGAGGACTTTAAGTTGGAGTTTTAGGAATGTGTATACACAGAACCCTGGGAACCCAATCCTCAACATAAAAGTATTACATGAGAGAGTCCTTTTCAATGGACTTTCAATGAGAAAAAGGGCCAGCCAAAGCCCACTCCAAAAATGAAATAGGTTAGATTAAAAAAAGGCAATACTATTGGAGGTATATGTTCATTCGAGGATAATCAGGAACCAAAGAGGAAAATATGGTGGAAGGAAGGAAAGACTATTTATTAAGCATTGTAGTGGGCTTTACACACATTGTCTCATTTCATCCTCATGACAACTCTGGGAGATACATGCTATTATTATTCCAATTTTACAGTTGAGAAAACAGAGGACAAATGACTCATTCAGAGACATATAGATTGTAAGTGTTTGAGAATAGAATTTAACTCAGTTCTTCCTGATGTTTTCTGTATGTATCCCTTCACATGTGGATGTTATTGAATTCCTCATGTGTGGATACACTTATGTAATTCCTAAGAGGGTCCACTCCTACTGAATTGGATAAGAATTCATGGGAGAAAGAGTTTAAGGCTTAAATACTGACACAGATCTATTCAATGTGCACATTTCCTAATCCTGTACAACTCTTATCCATATCTTCCCATAAAGATGCCTCTCTCACTGTCTTGTAACATCAAATGGATGGATACCTGTAGAAGACCTGGGCTATCTACCCATTATCCCTCATGCTCACTACAAACCTGTCCATCTCATTTGTCCCATCATCTATTTCCATGACATCCTTTCCTTATTTTTACATGTTGCAGAACATTCATGCTCAACATGTGCCTCTTGTCTTCTGCGTGATGTTCATTTTCAAATCTTTAGAGATAGCTATGTCTCATTACTATATAAAACCAATGTTAAAAATACAGGCCTTCTGGATTTACATGAACTGATGCCAAATGAAGTGAGTAGAACCAAGAGATCATTGTACACGGTAATCACAAGATTATACAATGATCAATTCTGATGGACATGGCTCTCTTCAAAAATGAGATGATTGATGCCACTTCCAATGATTTTGTGATGAAGAGTGCCATGTGCCTTCAGAGAGAGGACTATGGGAACTGAGTGTGAATCACAACATAGTATTTTCACTCTTTTTATTGTTGTTTGCTTGCATTTTGTTTTCTTTCTCATTTTTTCCCCTTTTTGATCTGATTTTTTTGTGTGCATGCAGCATATTTGTGGAAATATGTATAAAAGAACTGCACATGTTTAACTTATTACCTGCCAGGAGTAATTTAGAACACAACATTTTGTAAGTGTGAATGTTGAAAATTATCCATGAATATATTTTGAAATAAAAAGTTTTAATTTTAAAAAAATGCAGGCCTTAATTCCAATAAACTTGTGATGGAAAAAGCCATCTGCACCCAGAAAGAGAAATATGAATACTGAGTGTGGATCAAAGCATAGCATTTGCATTTTTTTTTTTTTTTTTTTTTTTTTTTGGTGTTGGTAGTGTTTGCTTGGTTTTTTCTTCCTTGTATTTTTTCCCCTTTTGATCTGATTTTTCTTGTGCAACATGACAGATATGGAGGTGTGTTTGAAAGAGTTGCATATGTTTAGCCTATAGTTGATTGCTTGTTGTCTGGGAGAGGAGGGAGAGGAAGAGAGTGGGAGAAAAATTTTGAGCATAGGGTTTTGTGGGAGTGTTGCTGAAAACTATCTTTGCATGTATTTGGAAAATAAAAAGCTATTATAAAAAAAAATCCTGTCACCTTTTCTTCTAGGAGGGCGATCAGTTTATCTGTGAAATCTACGTGGCAACTGCTTACAGGACATGCTTATTACTTGCACTTAATAGTTGGGTCCCCCAGGAGGTAATGACCCCCAGATTAAAGGTATGCTATGGGTCCACATTTCTCAAACTTTAGCTCACAAGCCTCCACTGATATTTTTACCTTTAATAGTTAACAGGAAGACATAATTAGTTCAAAGCAAAGGCATTTTCTGAAATGATATGGTTAGAACAGTAATGGTAACAATTCTCTCATTATTCCTGGGCCATACTCACCCACAAATAAATATAGCATCAGTAGGAAAAATGGGTACATACATTGAGAACAGCTGAGAACATTGACAACCTAATCTGCATTGGAAGCTAATGACAAACTAGATATTGAGGAAAGGAAGCTCTAGGATTCAATAGAGAAGGGAAACTTTATATTTCATAAAGATGAGAAAAGCATTATTAGCGGACAGGATCTGTGAGTTATCCCTTAGTCACATGTGCTTTCTAAACTTGAACCAAATATCTCCTGGGATCTGTATGTATTGGTAGGAGAATGGATCGCAGAATTTAGTGACAATGTTTTGTGACAGCTCTTCTTACCTTAGTAAATAATCCTTTTCTAAAAATTAATTAAATACAAGCAAGTTGAGTGATATTAAAAATAAGCATTGTGAAAAGTTAACTAGTAAAGGCTCATGAACTGTTTTGCATTAAAAAGATATCCCCACAATCTCAGTTACCCCTAGAACTCTAAGAGAAAAAATAATTACCCAAACTCTAGGGATCCAGATTGCCAATGCAATTGTCAAGAGAGAAGCATGGAGCATGTGGGACATTTGGTACATTTTTTTTTTGCATGTGTTTGTTGATGTTTGTGTTTATTAATGTTTGTTAAGTTTGGGGCAGCTAGGTGGCACAGTGGATAGAGCACCAGCCCTGAAGTCAGGAGGACCTGAGTTCAAATGTGATCTCAAACACTTAACATTCCCTAGCTGTGTGACCCTGGGCAAGTCACTTAACCTCAATTGCCTCAGGAAAAAAAAATGTTAAGTTCACAACATTTTAATAGGTATCTATGGGAGGGAAAGTAGATACGAAAGTAATTTGTGCCCAAGGGAAAGATTTGTCTCTGTTAACTGTTCAATTGCTTTCCTGACCTTTTTGATTTATAAATGAGCTACTCAAAGTTTCATATTCCTTCACATCCCTTAGGTTACATTACTGCTGTTTAATAATTTTTATAAATTAATATATTTTCCTGACTTTTAATTATTTCTGCCATTCTAAAATTCATTTTGAGATATTATTTTAAATTATTTGGGGAGGAGGGGAATTTGGGAGAGCCAGATATAACTTATTCTGCCATTTTCCCACAGTTCTTTCCACATTTTCTCTGTGATACATCCAGACTCTGAAAGGAACCCACTCTTGACAAGATACAAATGTGACCAGTTAAAACCTAAATGGAGCTTATCCTTGCATCTCATTACATCTGTACATAGTATCTTTCCTTCTCATTCTAAAATTGCCAAATGTGAAAAACAGTACTTTCTTACACATAGATTCTGTAATAGTCACCTAACTGTAGCAAAAATATAAACATTGTATCCTCAATACAAATCACTACAAAACTGGTGACTCAAATATTAAAGCTAGGAATTCCAAGCAGGATGAATTTTATAGTGGAGTACTACAATGTTTGTTCCAAGATTATTGCTGAAGTTTACAGTCATTTCCTAAGATCTTGTTTAACAAAAACAAAAAACTTTTGCAATCTTTTGTTACTTATAGCCACATCCTACATCCTTTCCCTTTTCTCACTTAACACTTACTTGATTTATCAATTTATCTGAGTCAGAAAATCACTACAAAATTGGTGACTCAAATATTAAGGATAGGAATTCCAAGCAGGATGAATTTTGTAGTAATTTACGATGAGTATACAATGTTTGTTCTAAGATTATTGCTGAAGTTTACAGTCATTTCCTAAGATCTTGCTTAACAAACAAAAATAAAAAAAAAAAAAACCTTTGCAATCTTTTCTCACTTATAGCCACACCCTGCATCCTTTCCCTTTTCTTACTTAACACTTACTTGATTTACCAGTTTGTCTGAGTCAGAGAACCTCAGTTTAAATTCCAGTTCTACTTATCTTTGAAATCTCCAGTCTTAACATCTCTGGCTTCAGTTTCCACAAAGCCTATTGACCTTGATGATGTCATGGCCACTTTCTGCCTATGGGTATTCATAAGAGAGTGATCCTCCTCTTTCATAGATTTGGATATATGACTGTATATGTGCTGACTGGGAAAATGGACCCTAGAATAAAAAGCCTCTGAGGATGACATCCCAGGATCAGATGAGGAAAGGGTCTTTTGCCACATGGAAGAGATGGTCAGATGACCACAAGATTTTGGGCAGGGATATAATAGATGAAGACAGTAAACATGTCTTTCTAAATGTCAGTATCCTAAGGCAAAACTCTGGTTGCCCTACCCTAGTTATGGTTCTATTTGAAGTTGCTTCTAGCTCTATTATCTCTAAAGTCAACTACACATCTTCTTAACTTGGATCATTTTATCTTGGGTATAATCATCATTCTTTGGTGGTAAATTAGTAAACTGGTATTCTAGTTTATAAATAAGTCATAAATATATAAATAAGTTTTTTATTTATAAATAAATTCATAAATAATTTTTTTATTTATAAATAAGTTGTGAGAACTGGCAACATAGATTTCCTAAAATAACGAAGTGGAAGATCAAAACCAGGAGCAACCTGGAGATACAGCAGTTAGACACCTGCCCTGGAGAGAGGAGTACCTGACTTCAAATCCTCCTTCAGACACTTACTAGCTAGTAAGATAGTCACTTAATCCTGAATGCCTAGACCTATGCTAACATCCTCTCATAAGACTCAGAAGCAGCCAGCTTCTAAAATGATGACAATGTTAACAAGGAGAAAGCTGCCATAGTAGTAATGTTGTGTTAAATGAACTATAGAAAATCCATACACAGTTGCTGCATCTGAGAAATGCCATTAGCTTAGTGATGCCCCAGAAGAGAAAATGTTTGCAAGTCTTAAGCACTAAAGTATGACTTCTCACATGATTCTGTTATGACTCCAGTATCTGGCTGATTGGCAGAGTGCTCCAATCCCATGTGGTTTGTGGTTCTTAACTAGCCTCCAGTGAGCCTCAGGAATTTTCAGAACCAGTAGTACTTCTGCAATCTTCACAAACTGTGCAGAGAGAAAGAAATTCCTTCCTTCACCTTTTGGTCAGGGGTTTTCTACAAAGAAGGTGAAGATGATGGAAGATGAAAGAACACAGTTGCTCCCCAAAGTAAGACAGTTAGAAAGGGTAAGCTGACATTCTTTCCTCTAGAGCTCCTCAGCACTGGACTAGAACCAGAAGCCCTTTTTCTGGTCCCCATTCTGCTTCTGACTTATTCTGAGATTATGGGCAAGTCTTCGAAGTCTGTTTCCTTGTCTATAAAACAGCTGGACTGAATATGAATCACAACTTAGTATTTTCACCTTTTTTTTGTAATTGTTGCTTGTTTTTTTCTTTCTCATTTTTTCCCCTTTTGATCAGATTTTTCTTGTGCAGCATGATAAATTTGAAAATATGTTTAGAAGAATTGCACATGTTTAACCTATATTGGATTACTAGTCTAGGAGAAGGGGGGGGTGGGGAAGGAAGAAGAAAATTTTGGAACACAAGGTTTTGCAAGGGTAGATGTTGAAAATTTTATTTGCATGTATTTTGAAAAATAAAAAGCTATATATAAAATAAATAAATAAAACAGAAAAGAGTTTCCAAAAAATAAAATAAAATAGCTGGACTAAATCTTGGTGCCTAGAAACTTAGATGGGAAAAAAACCAACAAGTTCCAGCTTTATTTCAATGATTTCAATGTAATTGAATTTAATGTAATTCAATATAGTTGAATTTAATGAATTAATATAATTCAATTTATTTCAATATAATTGGTTTCCTTTATAATCTATTTTATTTTATACCTTTAAAAACATTTTCTTAGGAGTCGAATAGATGTTACCAAATTGCCGAAGTCCAAGGATCTTGATGGTTTTTCTGCCGATTCTACTTTACCCATGTGTTATTATGGCTCTGTGTCATGAATTTTAGGTCTGGAGTAAGGAAAATTCAACTTGAAGAGTTCAAATCTGGCCTCAGACACTTACTAGCTGTATGTCCCTGGGCAAGTCACTTAACCCTATTTCCCTCAATTTGCTCATTTGTCAAATGAGCTGGAAAAAGAAAATGACAAAATACTCTAATATCTTTGCCAAGAAAACCCCAAATAGGTCATGAAGAGTTGCACATGATGGAAATAACTGAACAACAACATTCAATGAAAGCATATGGCAAAGATCCTTTAGGTCATCTTGAACTTGATGCTAAGCTCTTATATTATCAAATGAAATAATCTTGTAAAGAATACTTAGTACAGTGTCTGATATATAATGAGTGCTATATAAATGCTTATTCTCTTTATTAGCATCTACCACTAAAGTGGATGACTACAGAAGGGCATTCAAGGAGCTTCAATATTTTGCATTTTCAGAGGTTAAGGAAGGAAGTCGAGATAGCACAACTAGCATTTGTTTAGGTCTTGAATTTCTTATCTCAATTGAAATCAATTTAATTAAGCAAACAAACAAGTAGATATTAAGATTTACCAAGTGCCAAACACCTAGTACTAGGTTTTGTTGATACAAAGATAAAAAAGAAATGGATCCTACCTTAAGGAGCTTAAATTCTTTGGGAAGATATAACATGTGCATATATAAACAAATTCAAAATAAATATACAAATATAATGAAATTATAAAATAATTTGGGGAAGGTAATTATAGATAAAGAAGTTCAGGAAAGGTCTCATCTAGAAAGTGACCATTTGAATTGATTTTTGAAGGAACTTAGAGATTTTTAAGGTAAGAAGGGAATAGATTCCAGACATGGGAAAAGATGTGAAATAAAAGGGAGAACCCAATTTGGCTGGACCATAGAATAATATGCAATAAGGCTGAAAATGTATGTTGGAACTAGTTTGTAAAGGGTTTGGTTAAAATCTAATAGAGGAATTTGTAGTGTCCCTAAGAATAAGAGGGGACACTGAAGTTTATTGAATAATATAGTAATGTAGTCAGATTTGTGCTACAGGAAAATCACTTGTATTTGTAAGAAGGATGGATTGGCAAATGGAAAGACTTAAGACTAGGAGGTCCAATTGGGAGACTATTAAGATAATGAATGAGGGAAGTGATGGTGCTTTTAGGAACTCACAATCTTATAGAAGAGGCTGACTATGAGACTATAATTCTGGGTAACTATAAGAATGTTGGTACCTGATGCTGAGTGAAACGAGCAGGACCAGGAGATCATTATACACAGCAACAACAATATTACATGATGATCAATTCTTATGGACATGGCTCTCTGCAACAAAGAATTATCTCAAACCAGTTCCAATTGTTCAGTGAAGAAAACCATATACACCCAGAGAGAAGTATATGAAATGTGGACCACAACATAACATTTTCATGCTCTCTATTGATGTTTGCTTGCATTATGTTTCCTTTCTCTGATTTTCTTTTTTTTTTCTTGTAGATAGGATTTTTCTAGAACAACTTGTCAAGTATTTTAACATTATTAATATGTAGTGGACTTTCTGCTATCTAGGGGAGGGGAGGGGACTGAGGGTAAAGTTTGTAATGGAAAGCTTTGTAAAGATCAATGCTGAGGAACTATCCATACATATGTTATACAAATTAAAAGCTTTAAAAAAAAAGAAAGAAAGAAAGATTATAGGGACAGACATGGAAAGTTTATAGGAGGGGGTCACTTGTTTGAAATATGTTGAGTTTGGAATGTATATCTAGTATCAACTGTCTAATAACATGTTTGGTTTTTTCCTTTTTAAAATTATTTTAATTCTGTTAAATATTTCCCAATTACACATAAACTTTTTCCCCCTGAGGCAATTGGGGGTAAATGACTTGCCCAGATTCACATAGCTAGGAAGTGTTAAGTGTCTGAAATCAGTTTTGAACTCAGGTGTTCCTGACTTCAGGGCTGGTACTCTATCCATTGCTCCACCTAGCTACCCCTACACATAAACATTTTTAACCAATCATTTTGTAAAATTTTGAGTTCCAAATTCTTCTCTCCCTCCCTTTTCTTTATGAAGGCAAGCAATTTGATATTGATTACACACATGAAGTCATGCAAAACATATTTCCTTCTAATAGATATCTGTTAATTCAGGATCAGAATTAAGGAGAGAGACTAGAGACTAGAGGTATATATATATATGGGAATTTATACATAAATATAATCAGTCTACCCATACATATATTTTGCAAATAAAATAAAATTTAAATAAATAAATATAATCAGTCAACTTTGAAAATTCTGTGTAATGGGTTATATTGTTGTGCCACAGTTCCCATGTCTCAGTTTCCCTCAGTTGTTCTGTTTCAGTTTCCCTTGATTGTTCTGACCATCAGAAATAATTGGACTCACATTCCAAAGGAGTCATACAACCTCCAGATGTTCTGCCTTAATATACCCCTTATCTTTTGGCTCCAGACTTATTTTTTCCTAGTTCCGTCCCAAGCTTCCTTTACTCCCTACCTGTCAGAATTGAATTGAAAGCCCTTCCTGGAACTCAATTCTTCTCCTCCTCCCCCTCCCACCAGTGTTCAAAACCCTCCTTTTGCCTTGTGAATTCTTTGTTCCCAGAATTCTATAAAAATGCTATGACCAAACTTACTATTTGCTGGACCTGCTTGAGATCCAGTCGGCTGGCATGTCTGTCAGTCTAAACTCACAATGGACTGTGTGCTTTGAGACAAGAGTCCCAGCAGTCCTGATTCATAGCTATGGGTTCTGAAATCTCAATTAACATCAATAAAGTATTAACTAATCTCCAATGTGTAATACTGCCTCAGTTTCTCCCTGAGCATTACAATATATCATTGTCCTGAATGGCTTCATAAAGGACATATTACCTTGACAAGATTTTAGGAGGCATCTAAATACATTGGGTAGAATGTTGGGAAGACTTGAATTAATATCCTGCCTCATACACGTACAAGTTGTGCGTCCCTAAACATATCAGAGCCTTTTTCAGCCTTAGTCTCCTCATTTGTAAAATGAATAATAATAATGTTATTATAATTTTTATTATACCTGTCTCACAGGCTTGTATGAATCAATTGAAATAATGCACATGAAGTACATTGTGAACTTTCAAGTGTTATATAAATGCTAGCTGTTAATATTATATAGAACATGATACTTCCTTATTCAGATAGCTCCTGAGTAGGGAAATCCCTGGTACTTCAATTTATCTGCCTGAAGTGCTGCAGGAATCCACAGACAAAACAAATTATAGTCTGATTCTCGCTCAGGAAGAAGCAGCAGAAGCAGTAGCAGCATGCCCTATTTCTTCTTAATTCCACTAGAGAGAAGACAGAAACCCCCAGTGAACGCAAATCTTGTCTGGTGTGAAATGAACTGAGTCATGGCAGCCTAATTCTCATCACCATTAACTTGGTAGTCACTGAGCACCAATATGCTAGGTGCCATGCCGGGCAAGGCAAGCCCAAGGCTCCATGCACTGTTATATGGAGAAATACAATGTGTATTTTTTCTAATTAGAAATCTGCCAATGGGGCCTGCCCTGGGCCACACTGTGAAGTCCTGCTCTTGTCTGCACAATACTCTCCCTCATACAATCCCTCTTCTTTATCTCTTAAGTATCTGCTAAGCTCATCATAAGTCGCTGATCCCTGGAAAGGTATGAAAATGTGAAAATGGCTAGGGTTTTTTAAATGATATTTTTTATGACCACCAGGTGGCAATGACCAGTAAGACAAGATGAACTGTCAGTGTTCCCTGACTCCCTCTTATCTCCTTTAGCTTGGGCAGAGATTCTCTTGCAAATTACTCCCCCTTTCCGGAGTCTTGGCTTTCCTTTCAAATTTGACATGTTATCTTCTAGGGGATGGGGGGGGGAGGTAGAAAATGATGATTTACCTCAGCTTACTCACTTGAGCTTATGGCTATACCAGCCTGAATCTCTTAGGAGTTATCTTCTTGAGTATTGGGCAATTATGATGGCAATTTAATAAGTTCTCATCTAGATGTAACCTATTTTTAATATACAACAGCTAAAGAGCATAAAAGGGAATCATTATTTCTATTTCTTCTTTTGAAACTGTTCATCTCTTTTGATCATTTATCTTTTGAGGAATGGTTCTGAAATTTTCTGTCTTGTACATTGTTTTCTGCCCATTGTCCTTTCTAAATTATGAATGTCAAACACTAGAGTTACTTTTCCCAGTTAATATCTCTTTAAAAATTCCAGCTGCATTGGTCTATTTGTACAAAAATAATTTATTTTTGTAATCAAAATATCTATATTGTCTTTTGTAATCTTTTCTATCTATAACTGGTTAAGAATTTCACAGAATTATGAAAGCTCTAATCTTTGATTACTCTCCCCAGAGAATAATTCCTCATTCAATTGAATTAGAGATCTTAGCCTGGGGGGCATAATTACTGCCCTATTGTAACCAAAAACCTCAATAAAATCAAATGTTATGTGCCCAGACCTTTGCAAAAATCCTAATATGATTTTGCCCTCTAAGAAAGCTGTTTTCTTAGTATAATAAACCCCTTTTTTTTTTTGCCACAAACCTCTCACTTCATTCATTCAGAATTCGCAAAGCCTGTAACTAGCCAAGGGACCCCATTGCTGTCAGGGGATCTCTCAACCCTCATTTCTCACACCTCAACACATTTCTTATACATTGCTTTTTTGTTTTCCCAATGATTTTTTTGTTTTGTATTCCTTCATGGCTATAATGAATTGGTTTTGCTTGAATAAGCAAGTTATAAGGATCTTGCTGATATTCCTTTAGAGACAGAAAATAAGCGCTTGTTAATTTTTTAAAATTTCTCCTGCACTTTGTGAGGCTGGGTTTATTGAGAGTAAACTCTCATACATCCACTTCTATCCTTGCTTATTTAATCCACTTTTCTATTTTTTTTTTATCACATACTAATTGGGATGACTGCTTTATAACATAATTTGAGATTAGTACCATATAGCCCCCTTCTGTTTTCACAATGATGATCATAGAATGACAGAAAATAGATCAGAGTATCCCAATAAAGTTTTTAGAATGTCTATAAACATTCATTTAACAATCTTAAACTTTTTCTACTTGTGACCTCTTTATATCTGAGAAATTTTTACATAATATTAAGCATATAGGCATATAAAAGTTATGCAAATCAAATATTTACTGATGATAAATCATAATTCGAGGCCTCCACATTCAGTTATGAGACTCCAAATGAGTCATAAACCACAATTTAAGAAGCTAGATTCTAAACAAGTGAACTTTGCCAACTGACCAAAAAATTGACTATTAGATGTAAAACACATCAATAAATTGCTTATTCTCACAATAAATGAAACAAGAAGATTAAAGGAAACTGAAACCAAATGGAATGATAGCTTCTTTTAGGAAAAGTAAAGGAATTGTTGAATTGGTTCTGCCATGGACCCAAAAGCATTTTCTGGGACATTTGTTTATCGACCTACAGTGCTCAAGATGAATTAAACCATGAAAATTTCTATCATGCTTTATGTCACTTTTTCTTCCCTGATATCTCTTCCCCAGCCTTGCCAACTGCCTTGCTAGGCATGCACACTGCAGGTCTCATGGAATTAGTGAATTCTGATTACTCCATTCTATTTTTCCTTGAGACCATTATTTTGGTAAGGTTTTCCATTTTTAAATTTACTAATTAAAATTAATATTTTAAATTATTTATTCTCCTTCCAAATTTTCCTCTATTGCTTTAATAAATTATAAATTCATTTTTTAAATTTCTTGTTTTATTTCTTCTCATAGTCCTTGTGAACAAGATTTTTTTTTTTTTGTCCTTGATGGGCTTATTAGTATTTTTTGTGGAGTTACTTTCTTTGTCTGGGCTTACCTCTTTGGCTTTGCTTAACCCACAGAACTTCTTCATTGTTTTTTTTTTTCTTTTTTATTTGTTTGATCTGGTAAACCATTCCCCTGAGCAAAATGGCTCTATGTCTGTGTACTATAGGGCTGGTTTCTCTCCTGTAATCTCTCTCCTAGCTGCTATTGGCTCCTGACTGTCTTTTCATTTTGCAGTTCTGGATTGGATGATTGTACTTCATGATGGAAAGTACTTCATCTTCATCTGTACTTTCACCTACAATCTTCTATTATCTTTGCTGGGAGATGTATGGGAAAACTGAGTTTCTCAACATCTTTTCACATTGTCATCAGATCCTAGTGCTTGTTCAGGTCTAGGTGGCGGTAGATTGCAGTGATGTGCACCCAGGTCTGTTAGCTCACTGTAGAGATCAGATTGTAGTGAACCTGAGAGAATCAAGGCAAGCTCCTGCAGAAACACACCTGAGAGCCTGACTTACCAGGCCAGATAACTGATTGTGATAAGACCAAGAGGCAAATAAACACTCAGGGCTGCCTTGACTCCAGGACCAGGTTTAGAGTCCACAGTGTTGCATCAAGAAGCTAGAAGTAGGTATTGAGAAACAATCAATATCATTTTGGAAAATGTACTTTCAGTAATCAGGATTGTCCCAGATTTCCTGGAACATGTAGGATCATAACTGATTGTCCAATATTTTGTTTGTAAATAAATGACTTCTTGATTCAGAGCTGTGAACTGTTTGGTCACAAACCTAGAACATTGCTGCCCCCTTAAGCATCCTGAGAGATAGCATCCAATTTAATCTCATTTAAAGATTTTAATCCATTGAATGCAATGCCCAAATTAGCCATCAGATAGCACTCTACTTAAGCTACTACCTAGGCTCCAGTCACTCAGAATCATATGCAAACTAATAAATAGGTACTTTCTAAAAGGCAATAGTTTTTCTGACCACTACACAATTCTTAAAGCCTGCAGATATCTTGGCTGCAAATGCCAGCATGGAATGCCTAGGCTCCTGTTCTTGGCTAGCAAATGACTTTGTGTCTTCTTGTCTGGGCTATTTAACTTAGAAGACCATATATTACCCAAATACTAAAACACAAAAATCAACTGATTGAGGGGAGAAAGATAAAGGAGGGATCTGCAGGCGGTAGCAAGGGGTGTACAATGGCGGGGATGTTAAGTAACAGCAAGGCAAGAGATATACATAAATATAATAACAATGATCAAGAGTAGAACTTATTAGAAAAGAAACTAGAAGTAGTTATCATTGATCTCAAAGTCAAACTTTAAAAAGATTCATTCAAGAAAATCTGTATTTATATATCATCTACATGAATAATATTTTAGATGTATAGATATGTATGTGTATATGCATATATATAAATGAGTATATGCATACATATATGTATCTAGCTATGTAGGGGTGTATATATATATATATATGTACATATATATATATATATATATGAATATAGCCAAGCTTAACTGCAGCCTGCTTATAGGAGATAGACAGAAGGGAAGAGGAAAAAAAGAAAAAGTACACAGCAGAAAACAAAATAAAACCTATAAGGAACCAAAGAAAAGATGGATAGTTATGAATACAATGTTTTCTGTTATTATATTTGCTTTCTTGAAATGAAATTTATTGTGACATATTTTGAATCTTTCCCAATGTTCCGCTAGGCACATGACAATTTTTTATTATGTTTTTCTTTTTCCATCTTTCTTTTTCTATTTTGTTTTTTCTTATTTTGCACTTAAGTTTTTAATAAATACATTTTAAAAATCAACTGGCAAAGAATTGGAAACTAAAGAGGTGCCCATAAATTGAGGTATAGCAGAATAAATTATGAATGTAATGGAAAACTACTGTGTTGTAAGAAACAAGGAAAGGGGTGGTTTCAGAGAGACTTTGAAAGACTTGTATGAAATGATGCAGAGTAAAGTGAGCAGAATCAGAAGAATGATGTACAATAATGACATAGTGTAAAGACAGCTTTGAAAGACACAAGAACTATGATCAATGAAAGAATGAACTGTGATTCCAGAAGACCAGTGATGAAATATGCTATTTACCTCCTGAAAGAGGTCATAGACTCAGATGCAGTTTAAAACATGTACTTTTTTTCATCTTCAATGCCTGAAGGTGTATATTTGTTATGAAGGTTTGTTTGTTTCTGATATGGGGAAAAGAGAAAAATTAGTTTTTTGTTAATTCAAAAACTTCAAGACAAAAATCATTTCTGGTCCTCTATTTCATAACTAGTAATATGACAGGTTTTCTGTTGAGAAATCCTATAATTTTTTAAATGTATAAGAAGACATAATAATTTATTTAACAACAGAGCAAAAGAAATAGTAATGTCTAGATTTAGATATGTATATAATGACATATATGTGTATATATATTTATGTATATGTATGCATATATCTGGACAGTGGATAGTATGGTGAGTCTGAAGTCAGGTAGACTCATCTTCCTGAGTTCCAATCAAATGTCAACCATTTACTAGTGGTATGACCTTAGACAAATCACTTAACCCTGTTTACCTCAGGATAAACAGGAGCTAGACCTCCAGTGTCTTTTTTTTTTAATTAAAGCTTTTAATTTTCAAAACATACGCAAGGATAATTTTTCAATATTAACCCTTGCAACACCTTGTTTCCAATTTTCCCTCCCCTCCTCCACCCTTCCCCTAGATGACAAGTAATTCAATATATGTTAAATATGTGGTAGAAATATATGTTAAATCCAATATAAGCATACATATTTATACAATTATCTTGCTGGATCCTATAATTTTATTTGTATTTCCTTTTAAGTGCTTTACCTAGAATTCTGGATAGAGTTGATTCTAGTGTCTAATACTTTCTTTAAAAATTCATGTAATAGGGGCAGCTAGGTGGCCCAGTGGATAGAGCCCCAGCCCTGAAGTCAGGAGGACCTGAGTTCAAATCTGATTTCAGACACTTAACATTCCCTAGCTGTGTAACCGTGGGCAAGTCACTTAACCCTAATTGCCTCAGCAAAAAGGAAAAAAAAAATTCATGTAATATCCTAAGCCTGGTCAATTTAAAACAAATTAAAATATCCCCAGCCCTTGATCTAGGAGCTGATTCAAAAGAAAACTTATAACATTTCATTTACTTACATCTGCTTGACCATTCTTCCCAAAATCTTATCTTTCTTAGCCAATTCTTCTCTTTTTCTTCTTGTTGTAGTTCAGTCATATACAGCTCTTCAAGACTGTATTTAGAGTTTTCCTGGCAAAGATACTGGAGTGCTTTGCCATTTCTTTCTCCAACTTATTTTACAGATGAGGAAACTGAGGCAAACAGAATTAAGCAACTTGCCCAAGATCACCTAGCTAATAAGTGTCTGAGGCCAGATTTGAACTCAGAAAGATGAGTGTTCCTGACTCCGGATCTGGCACTTAATCCACTGTGCTATCTAACTCCCCTTCCTGCTCAGATAATTGCAAAAGCAAACTTCATTCTAGCCTCTGTCCTAGTCCTTAATTAATTCTAAATTAATGGGGCTGGCGGAGCCAAGATGGCGAACTGCGGACAGCTTTCTCTGTGAACTCCCTCCGACATTCCCCCAACCCAGACAAAGTAAGCTTTAAAACTGGTTTCCGAGTGAGGTCCTCGCCAAGCATTTGGACTACAACGCACTTCTATAAAAGATCTACCTTGAAAGAACTCCGGAGAAGGTTAGCCTCAGGGGAAATCGGCCTCTGGTCGCGATCGGACTCCAGCCGGGGCGGAAATCAGGGCTGCGATAGAGGGGCGGATTTTGGGTACCCAGGAAGCCCCTGGGAGACGCCTGGGCCACTTTGCTCTGCTTGCGGGCAGGTGCTTTGGCAGATCTGCCTTTGGAAGGGGGTGGATGAGAACAGCTGAAAACGTGGTCCTGGTGCGAATCTAGACCGACCAGCCTCAGACCGGAAGTCAACTCGGCAAACTGCCCCAGGGCAAATATAAATTGTTGCAGTTTTCTCGGCTTTTGACCAATATCCCAACTTTAAATCATGAGCAAGAAGCAGAAGAGAGCTCTCACCATAGAAAGCTTTTACGGAGAAAAAATAGAACAGTCCCCAGATCCTGACATTATGAAAACAATCCCAGATGAAGCCACAAAGGCAGACTTAAGTTGGTCTCCCTTTCAGAAGGCTTACCTGGATGATTGCATTAAGAATCTCAAAAGAGAGCTAGAAGAATGGGGAAATAAATTGAGATCAGGGCAACAGAAATATCAAAAACTGGAAAATAGGACTGGTGAATTGGAAAAAGAAAACAGTTCACTGAAAAACAAAATTGGTGAATTGGAAAAAATCACCAATTCACTGGAAAATAAAAATGGTGAACTGAAAAACAAAATTGGTGAATTGGAAAAAGACAACAATTCACTGA
>JAJPUD010000412.1:215137-232627 GCA_023553655.1 Myrmecobius fasciatus
GCTTTTACGGAGAAAAAATAGAACAGTCCCCAGATCCTGACATTATGAAAACAATCCCAGATGAAGCCACAAAGGCAGACTTAAGTTGGTCTCCCTTTCAGAAGGCTTACCTGGATGATTGCATTAAGAATCTCAAAAGAGAGCTAGAAGAAGAATGGGGAAATAAATTGAGATCAGGGCAACAGAAATATCAAAAACTGGAAAATAGGACTGGTGAATTGGAAAAAGAAAACAGTTCACTGAAAAACAAAATTGGTGAATTGGAAAAAATCACCAATTCACTGGAAAATAAAAATGGTGAACTGAAAAACAAAATTGGTGAATTGGAAAAAGACAACAATTCACTGAAAAACAAAATTGGTGAATTGGAAAAAGACAACAATTCACTGAAAAATAAAACTGGCAAAATGGAAAAAGAATGCATTGAATCCAGAAATTCAATTGGCCAGCTACAAAAGGAGCTAAAAAAGATAACTGAAGGAAATAATACTCTAAAAATTAAAATTGAACAAATAGAAGTAAATGACTCAATAAGACTTCAAGAATCAGTTAAACAAAAACAAAAAAATGAAAAAATAGAAGAAAATATGAAATATCTCCTAGGAAAAACAACTGACTTGGAAAACAGATCCAGGAGAGACAATTTAAGGATTATCGGACTCCCTGAAAGCCACGATGAAAAAAAGAACCTGGATGCTATCTTCCAGGAAATCATGAAAGAGAATTGCCCTGATGTTTTAGAATCAGAAGGCAAAATTGGCATTGAAAGAATTCACCGATCACCTCCTGAAAGAGACCCCAAAATTAAAACCCCAAGGAATATCGTGGCCAAATTTCAGGACTATCGCACCAAGGAAAAGATATTGCAAATAGCTAGAAAGAAACAGTTCAAATACCGAGGAACTGTCATTAGAATTACACAGGATCTGTCAGCTTCCACATTGAAGGATCGAAGGGCCTGGAACCAGATATTCCGAAAGGCAAAAGAACTTGGATTACAGCCAAGAATAAGTTATCCAGCTAGAATGAGCATCATCTTCCAGGGAAGAAGATGGTCATTCAATGATACAGGAGAATTTCACCTATTTCTAATGAAAAGACCTGATCTGAACAAAAAATTTGACCTCCAAATAGAGAACTCAAGAGAAACATAAAAAGGTAAAAAGGAAAACTCTGGAGAACTATATTCCTACTATAGGTATCCTTTAAAGAATGGCAGTATAATCTGATTTTTCTTTGATAATAATGGAAAAGAAATTAGAGGTGGAAGGGATACCATACTGAAAAAGAAAAAGGGGGGAGGGGGGAAAAGGAGGCAAAATAAAGTAAAAATATAGGAGGTAAAATAAGGCAAAATCTCATAAAGAGACATAGAAGATCTAATATAATTGAGGGGAAGAAGGGAGGGCGATGAGTATTGATTGTGTAAACCTTACTCTCATTAGATTGGACTCTAAGAGAGTATATCAGACACATTTGGCTTTAAAGAAAGCACTGACCCTCCTTGTGGGAAGGTAGGAGGGAGGGAAGAAAAGGAAAGGGATAAACTAATAGAAGGATTAGGGGAAAGGTATAAAGGGGAGGGAGGGACTCTAAAGGGAGGAGGATTATTGGTGGGAGGTGGTCTTCAAGAGCAAAGTATTGGGGAGGGGAGAAGGGAGAGAGGGGAAAGGGAAGAGAAAATCATAACTCTGGGTAAATAAGATGGCAGGGAATACAGATATAGTTATTTTAACTGTGAATGTGAACGGGATGAACTCTCCCATAAAACGGAAGCGGGTAGCAGACTGGTTTAAAAGCCAGAATCCTACAATATGTTGTTTACAAGAAACACATCTAAAACATAGAGATACATACAGAGTGAAGGTAAAGGGCTGGAGCAGAATCTTCTATGCTTCAGGTGAACAAAGAAAGGCAGGGGTAGCAATCCTTATCTCAGATCAAGTAAAAACAAAAATAGATCTAATTAAAAGAGATAAGGAAGGAAACTACATTTTACTAAAGGGTTCCATAGACAATGAAGCAGTATCAATACTTAACATATATGCACCAAGTGGTATAGCATCCAAATTCCTAGAGGAGAAGTTAAGAGAGATGCAAGGAGAAATAGACAGTAATACTATACTAGTGGGAGATCTCAACCTTGCTCTCTCAGAATTAGATAAATCAAATTCCAAAATAAATAAGAAAGAAGTTAGGGAGGTTAACAAAAGGCTAGAAAAGTTAGGTATGATAGATCTCTGGAGGAAATTGAATGGTGATAGAAGGGAGTATACTTTTTTCTCAGGGGTTCATGGAACTTATACAAAAATTGATCATGTGTTAGGGCATAAAAACCTCAAAATCAATTGCAGAAAAGCAGAAATAGCAAATGCATCCTTCTCAGATCATGATGCAATAAAACTCACATGTAATATAAGGCCAGGAGAAAATAAGCCACAAGTTATTTGGAAATTAAATAATCTAATCCTGAAGAACGAATGGGTGAAAGAGCAAATTATAGACACAATCGAAAATTTCATCCAGGAGAATGACAACAATGAGACAACATACCAAAATTTGTGGGACTCAGCTAAAGCGGTTATAAGGGGTAATTTTATATCTCTAGATGCTTACTTGCGTAAAACAGAGAAGGAGAAGATTAATGAACTGGGCTTACAATTAAAAAAGCTAGAAAAAGACCAAATTACAAACCCTCAATTAAATACCAAATTGGAAATTCTGAAAATTAAAGGGGAGATCAATAAAATTGAAAATAAGAAAACTATTGAATTAATAAATAAAAGTAAGAGTTGGTTTTATGAAAAAACCAACAAAATAGATAAGCCTTTAGTTAATTTGATTAGAAAAAGGAAAGAGGAAAATCAAATTATTAGTCTCAAAAATGATAAGGGAGAACTTTCCTCCAATGAAGAGGAAATTAGAGTAATAATTAGGAGTTTCTTTGCCCAACTTTATGCCAATAAATTTGAGAATGTAAATGAAATGGAGGAGTATCTACAAAAATATAGATTGCCCAGATTAACAGAAGAGGAAATAAATTATTTAAATAGCCCTATTTCAGAAAAAGAAATAGAACAAGCTATTAATCAACTCCCTAAGAAAAAATCTCCAGGACCAGATGGATTTACATGTGAATTTTACCAAACATTCAAGGAACAATTAATCCCAATACTATATAAACTATTCGAAAAAATAGGGAAAGAAGGTGTACTACCAAATTCCTTCTATGACACAGATATGGTGCTGATAGCTAAACCAGGTAGGGAGAAAACTGAGAAAGAAAACTATAGACCCATTTCCCTAATGAATATTGATGCAAAAATTTTAAATAAGATTTTAGCAACAAGATTACAGAAAGTCATCCCCAGGATAATACATCATGACCAAGTAGGATTTATACCAGGAATGCAGGGCTGGTTCAATATTAGGAAAACTATTAGCATAATCAATTATATTAATAACCAAATTAATAAAAAGCATATGATTATCTCCATAGATGCAGAAAAAGCCTTTGATAAAATCCAACACCCATTCCTATTAAAAACACTGGAGAGTATAGGAATAAATGGGCTTTTCCTTAAAATGATAAGTAGTATCTACTTAAAACCTTCAGCAAGCATCATATGTAATGGAGTCAAACTAGAACCATTCCCAATCAGATCAGGAGTGAAACAAGGCTGCCCACTGTCACCATTACTATTTAATATTGTATTAGAAATGTTAGCTTTAGCAATAAGAGAAGAAAAAGAGATAAAAGGAATCAGAGTAGGTAGTGAAGAAACCAAATTATCACTCTTTGCAGATGACATGATGGTATACTTAGAGAATCCTAGAGACTCAACTAAAAAACTACTAGAAACAATTCACACCTTTAGCAAAGTGGCAGGATACAAAATAAATCCACATAAATCATCAGCATTTCTATATATTACCAATAAAGTTCAGCAGCAAGAGATACAAAAAGAAATTCCATTCAAAATAACTGTTGATAGTATAAAATATTTGGGAATTTATCTGCCAAGGGATAGTCAGGAACTATATGAACTAAATTACAAAACACTTTCCACACAAATCAAATCAGACCTAGTCAATTGGAAAAACTTAAAATGCTCATGGGTAGGACGAGCGAATATAATAAAAATGACAATACTACCCAAACTAATTTACTTATTTAGTGCCATACCAATCAAACTCCCAAGAAATTATCTTACAGATCTAGAAAAAATAGTAGCAAAGTTCATTTGGAAAAACAAAAGGTCTAGAATTTCAAGGGGATTAATGAAAAAAAAGGCTGAAGATGGTGGACTTGCTGTACCAGATCTAAAACTATATTATAAAGCAGCGGTCATCAAAACCATTTGGTACTGGCTAAGAAATAGAGTAGTCGATCAGTGGAATAGGATAGAATCACAAGACAAACTAGGCAATAACTATAGCAATTTGGTTTTTGATAAACCCAAAGACCCCAGCTTCTGGGATAAGTATTCACTATTTGACAAAAACTGCTGGGAAAACTGGAAACTAGTGTGGAAGAAATTAGGGCTTGACCCACATCTAACACCACATACCAAGATAAGATCTAAATGGGTTCATGATCTGGATATAAAGAGTGATTTTGTAAACAAGTTAGAGGAACATAATATAGTTTACCTCTCAGACCTGTGGAGATGGAATAAATTTATGTCCAAAGAAGAACTGGAACTTTTAATTGAAAACCAGATAGATAACTTTGACTATATTAAGTTAAAAAGTTTTTGTACAAACAAAATCAATGCAGACAAGATTAGGAGGGAAGCAATAAATTGGGAAATCATCTTTACATTTAAGGGTTCTGATAAAGGTCTCATCTCTAAAATATATAGAGAATTGTCTCATATTTATAAAAATTCAAGCCATTCTCCAATCAATAAATGGTCAAAGGATATGAACAGACAATTTTCAGAGGATGAAATTAAAACTATTTATAGTCATATGAAAAGGTGCTCCAAATCACTGTTGATCAGAGAAATGCAAATCAAGACAACCCTGAGGTACCACTTCACACCTGTCAGATTGGCTAAAATGACAGGAAAAGTTAATGATGAATGTTGGAGGGGTTGTGGGAGGGCTGGGACACTGATGCATTGTTGGTGGAGCTGTGAACGGATACAGCCATTCTGGAGAACAATTTGGAGCTATGCTCAAAAAGTTATCAAACTGTGCATACCCTTTGACCCAGCAGCATTTCTATTGGGCTTATATCCCAAAGAAATCATAAAGGAAGGAAAAGGCCCCACATGTGCAAGAATGTTTGTGGCAGCCCTTTTTGTAGTGGCTAGAAACTGGAAATTGAATAGATGCCCTTCAATTGGAGAATGGCTGAATAAATTATGGTATATGAATGTTATGGAATATTATTGTTCTGTAAGAAATGACCAGCAAGATGATTTCAGAGAGGCCTGGAGAGACTTACATGAACTGATGCTGAGTGAAATGAGCAGAACCAGGAGATCATTATACACAGCAACAACAGTACTATATGACGATCAATTCTGATGGACATGGCTCTCTTCAACAATGAAATGTTTCAAACCACCTCCAATTGTTCACTGAAGAAAGCCATATACACCCAGAGAGAGGGATGCGAAATGTGGACCACAACATAACATTCTCATACTCCTTGATTGATGTTTGCTTACATTGTGTTTCCTTTA
This sequence comes from Myrmecobius fasciatus, assembly GCA_023553655.1. Taxonomy (NCBI): domain Eukaryota; kingdom Metazoa; phylum Chordata; class Mammalia; order Dasyuromorphia; family Myrmecobiidae; genus Myrmecobius; species Myrmecobius fasciatus. The sequence continues at coordinate 220,834 of JAJPUD010000412.1, forward strand.
TCTGATATATCGTTTGTGTAGATAAGATTTTTCTTGCACACCAATGATAAGTTTGGAAATATGTATACATATATTCGATTTGCCAATATTTTAACATAATTAACATGTAGTGGATATCCTGCCATCTAGGGGAGGGGTGGGGAGTTGGGGGGAAAAATTTGTAATGGAAAGCTATGTAAGGGTTATTGTTGAAGAATTACCCACACATATGTTATGCAAATAAAATAAAAATAAAAAATAAATAAATTAATTAATGGGGCTAAGTTGCTAATAAAGTTTTATTGTATTTCCTCACTGTCTAGGAAGCTGGGTGCAATGAGCCGCCATCTTTGTCTTGCAACTACGCTGTGAAAATATGGGAACCAATCCCAAAGAAGCACAATGGAGGTCGCTCTGATCGGAGTTTCCTCCCTCACCGTGCTAAGTGGTACTCTGCCCTGGCTTTCCAGGGAGGTCTCCCTCTTCCTCTTAATTTTTGGAGCAGCTGCATCAAATATTTGATCTTCCTCCTGAACTTCCTTTTCTCTCTTCTTGGTTTATTGACTTTGATGGTGGGACTGTGGGGGTTTGTAGACAAGGAATCACTGGGGAGTGAGCAGCTGCCCCACCTGGGTACTGACCCAATGCTGCTGTTTGTGGTGGTGGGACTGGCAGTCAGCATTGTATCTCTAGCAGGCTGTGTAGGAGCTCTCTGTGAGAACATCTGCCTTCTTTGGTTCTTTGCTGGGGGGATCTTCACTTTCTTGATTCTAGAGACATTGGCAGGAATCTTGATATATGCTTTATGGGACCAACTCCAGGATATACTGGATAATACCATGCTCGTGGCCATTACTCGGTACCAAGATGACTCAGATCTGCGTTTTCTTTTGGATGAAATCCAATTTGGCCTCAAGTGCTGTGGGATAGTTTCCTACCATGACTGGAAATTGAATTTGTAAGTAAATAAGTCTTCCTTAAATTCCTATATGAAGTATGCGGGGAACAGTGTAGCCTGGTAGAGACTCCAATCTGGGTCCTGTGAAATCTATCCTAAGTTCCAAGTCTACCTAGAGTCAGTATCTCTCAATCCCTCACTGATGCTTCTCTTTTATCAGACCAAACCAGAAAATACATTAATTTAAAGCAAAGGGCATTTAATTAAGTACCATAACAAGAAAATTCCCTCCTTCTTCTTTGGAGACAGAAGAATATTCTCTCATAGATTCCTATAATTTTGATGAGAGAAAAAGTAAAAGAAAGAACAGAATTGATGGAACACACCTAGTTTAGGCTGATGGAACACATCTAGAAAACACAATTTAGGATGATGGAACACATAGAAAAACAGGGCAGATAGCACTATTCCTTTTCCTCCCACTGCACCCAGCTTGGGCCTTTTGCTGTCTCCCTGAAAAACTTCTGGTGCAAGGATTGCATCTGATGCTACTTTGTCCACTGACATCAAAGTGCTGATGTCATTTTCTGGGCTATATTCCCCACTATGCTCCCATCTATTAGTTCCACAAGGGTGGTCTCTATTGAACTATTGCTGCTTTCAAGTTTTCTCCTGAATTGATGTTGTTATGGTGCTTCTTCTCCAGAGAAACGTAATCATCATTCTTTTCCTGTGGCTAACTGGGTTCCTCGTTGCTCTTCCCTCTTTTCTGTGAGTCAGAATGCCACAAAAGCTCTTAGGCCACCTGTCTTTTGAACTGCTTTGTTTTCCTCCCACCCTGAGTTTTACCTGCTATTTGATTGAGGGTGAATGAGAAAATTCCTTCCATTTGGATCCTACTTTGCTTGCTCAAAAATTTAAGACTAGAGAGGTGGAGCTGGAGACTTTTGTCCTGCATTTCTGTCCACTACAAAGGTGTTTTCCCCTGTGTCTGTAAAGACTCCAGGCAGGACCTGCCTTCAAAGAGTCAAATGTTTAATAAAGAAGAGCAAGCATGTATTTAACAGAAATTAATGATAATAAAGACAATGATGATGATGCAAGGAGTCCAGTTCTGTTAAATGATGGCTCACTGCTTAAGGGACCTGCCTGAGTGTGCTCAGAAAGTCTTTTACAATAGCAAAAATAACAATTTTACATTTATACAATACTTTAAAATTTATACAATGTTTTCTTCATAACTGCCTTCTGAGGCAGGCGGTACAAGTAGGATGAATTCTAACCCATAATTGGATGTATTAAGTATTATAACCAGATCTCTAAGTCTACTGCTTTCATTGCTGTCCATACACAAAGGATATATATTTGATGATAATTCTCTGTGGCACATTTTTCAGATCAGGCTGGTACCACCCCCACCTCTTCCTTGAGATACAGCATGATACCTTTGCCCTTTATCTTTTGAACCTATGCCCAGGACACACAAACTCATATTAATATTAGAGCAAGTATAAAATAAGTTTTATTTTGTTTTTGGAGGCAATGGGGTTAATTAACTTGTCCAGGGTCACACAACTAGTAAATGTCCAAGGTCTGGTCTTCCTGATTCCAGTGCTGGTATTCTATTCATTTATACCACCTAGCAGCCCTTAAGTAGAGCATAATTTTAAAATTCACTGCTAGACAATTATACAAAGCTTTCAAAGTCATTTACAGGTAATTTCTGGAGAGGTAGAATGGAGCAATAGATAGAATGATAGCCTCAAAATCAATGACACCTAGATTCAGGTTCTGCTTCTGATATATTGGCTATGTGATTCTGGGCAAATCACTTAATACTAGTCTTAGTAAAATGAAGATACTAACAGATATAATTCACCAATGACCTATATCCCTAAAACCTTCATACTTAATCAACTTTTCATTCATTTTCTAGGAACACTGACCCATATTCTGCAATTTATATTCACAAAAAACAAAGAAAGATAGCACTGACTATGAAGTTTCTGAAGTTGAGGGAGGGAATAAATTGTATATACATGTCTATAGAGAAGCTTTGTGCCAGAATAGGAAAAACACTATGTTTTGAATTCAGGAGATCTAGATTGTCATCTTAACTCTGCTATTTTTTAGGTTTATGACTTTGCCAGGGCAGCTAGGGGGGTACAGAGAACATAATGCCAAGCCTGGAGTCAGGAAAACTCATTTTTCTGAGTTCAATTCTGACATCAGACATTTATTTGCTGTGTGACCCTGAGCATGTCCCTCAACCCTGTTGATGAATATTAGGCTACATGATACCTTGGGCCCCTGCCATCTATAAATCCCTAGCTACAGATGCTGCATTTCAGTATTGAGGAAAATTCCCTTGTTCTCTTCTGGATCCATAAATGTCTTTTCTTCACTTACCTTTCAGATACTTTAACTGCAATTCCCCAGGAGTCCAGGCCTGTGGTCTTCCTGCCTCTTGCTGCATCAATCCTTGGGAAAATGGAACCATCATCAACTCTCAGTGTGGCTTTGGTGTTCTGCGCCTGGATGAGGCTACAGCTCAAAGCATTGTTCATTTTGAAGGATGCAGCCCTAAACTCAGGCAGTGGTTGAACCAGAACAGCTGGGTCATCAGGGACTATGCATTTGTTACTATAGTAATAGAAGGGTTGGAGTTCTTATTAGTTACCAAGCTAGTGGGGGATATTAAAGTCAGGAGAGCCAATGACTGAGAATGATGAGAGAGTTGTTGATTGCTCCCTGACTAATCTTAAAGTTGTCCTTGTCACTCTTTCTCTGCTTTGGAGTGAATCCCAAAGCAGCAGGTTTCTCCAGAGTGCAGTGATGGTTGGAGCAACAGGATAACTGCTGCCTATTATACTCTCTCTACTATTATAATCTCTCTACTACCCCAAGATTAAAAAATAGAAATCATTAAAGTCAATTTGTATGATTTTTAAAAATTATTTTCATTATGATCACACATCAATATTTCAATAAAGCAAGAAAAAGATGATTGCATATGAAATTGTTTGCTTCTATTATGTAGTTTGGGTTTTTATGTATTTTAAATTTAACACAGCAGTAACGAAATTCCACTTGACTATGTTCCCTCTTAAAGCTCCTTTTGTTCTCTTCTGTATTTTTTAACGATTCATTTGTGTTCTTTCTTTTCTGCACCATTATTATAAGCTATTATAATGCTTCTCCTCACCTTTCTTTCATAGCAAAAAAAAGATAATAATAAGTAGCATATACATAGCACTTTAAGGATTATAAAGTACTTTGCTAATAAAACAAAATTTTATTTTATCCTTATAGCAATTATTACTATCCTAGGTTATTATTATCCTCATTTTACAGATCAGGGAGCCTAACGTTGAGAGAGATCCAACTTCACATAACAAAGTAAATGTTTGAGACAGGTCTACCTAATCCTCCTGTGTCACCTGGGTCCTCCTGTGTCCAGGGTCACACAGCAATACTCCTAATCCAAGACGCTATCCATTGTGTCACCCACTTGACTATATAGACAACAAAACAAATTCATATATTGACTCTCTAAAAATGTATGTATCATTCTGTACCCTTGTTCCATGCTTCTCTGCATCCTCATTAATTTTTGAAGTCATGATTGATCATAATTTTTACATCTTCAAAAGTTTTCCCCTTATTACATTATTGTAGTTATTATAGAAATTGGTCTGCTGGTTTTGTTCGCTCTATTCTACTTCAGTTTACACAAATCTTTTGGATTTTCTCTGTATCTGTTTCATTATTTTTTATAGTGCAATAGATTCCCAAAACATTCACATATTACAATTTATTAAACCATCCTCTAATGAATTTTATTTTAATTTATTTTATTATTTATAATTCTTTGCTACAAGAAAAATATGCTATGATCTGTTTAGGGTATGTTGGTTTTGTAGGGTCAAAGGATATGAATAGTTTAGTGACATTTTGGTTAAAGTTCCAAATTATTAGTATCATTAGTGGTTCTGTTGTCTCACAGCCTTTCCAACAATCATTACTTTTCTTTTTTGTCATCTTTACCACTCTGATGGGATTTGACAGTGAAGACTCAGGGGAGTGCTGGAGTCAACACTAACATGTTCAACCATTGTTAAATTTTCAATGTGAGCATTTCTACCTCAGAAATCACTAAAAATCTTGATTTATTGTCTTGTTGATTGTCTGGACTTAAGAAATTGTTAATAATGCAGATTAAACTTAAAAGTGAATTGAATACATCCCTCTTCCTCCTCCAAGAAACCTGGTTGTTAAATATTTACCAGAACACCTTTATATATTGGACATTGCTTGAGCTCAGCAAGAGTAAAATAGAAGGGAACGTAGTCATTACAAGATTGGAGGCAATAATAAAAATAATGATAATAATGATAACTAGCATTTGTACAGAAGATTTGCAAAATGCTTTATACCCATTATCTCATTTGAGCCTTACAATATCCCAAAGGTGGTATTTTAATTCACATTTCCCTTATCAGTGATTTGGAATAACTTTCATGTAGTTTTCAGTTCTTTTTGAAAACTGTCCATATCCTTTGACCATTTATCTAGTGAGAAATAGCTCCTATTATTATGTTTGCATCAACTCTCTATATATTCCATATGTCAAAACTTTACCAGAGAATTTGCTGCAAGAATTTTTTTCCTAACTGCACTGATTTTCTGTAGTTTTCAATTTTATGTAATCAAATTTTCCTTTGCATCTCTTGTGATTCTCTCAATTTCTTGTTTGATTAAAAACTCTCCTCCATCCATGGCAGTGAAAAGTATCTCCTTCCTACTCCTCCAATTTGTTTACTCTGTGACCATTCATTTCTAGGTCATATGTCAACTTGGAGCTTGCTGTGACATATTGCATAATGTTGGCTTTATTTATGCTGGACTGCTTTCCAGTTTTCCCAGTTTTTATTGACTAAAAGGTCCTTATCCAAGTGGTTAGCTTTTTTGGGTTTATCAAACTCTATACAACTAATCTAATCTAATTTGTTTTACTGACCAACTTTTCTACTTTTTAATCAGTACTAAATAGTTTCAATAATAATTACTTTGGAGTATGGTTTGAGATCTGGTACCATCAAGATGCTACAATTCATGATGGGGTCTTGGGACCAGATCCCTCCCTCTGCTTAATTTGTGTTTTTTTACCTGCCTCTCTTTTCTAATGGTCCAATACAGGCTCCCTCAGCCAGGAAAAAGCTATTAATAGGACCTTGCATAGATGGATTTTGCCTTGATAATTATGACAGACTCTCTTTATCGCTGTTGAGTCTTTTCATGAATCTTTATCTCTAATTACAAATGAATAATCCTCAGAAGTAGCCAGAATAAATTAATTTAAAAATAATGACAATGGTTAAAATTATTGAAAAATAAGAAATTAGATTTTTTTTCTTTTTCTCCTGCTTCTCAAGACCTCAGGTGAGGTCTCTCTGATCTGATCCAAGGGGCAAATAACTCAAATAAAATGGAAGAAGAGGTTGGGAAAATGATCGCTGCCTCAGTTTCCCTCTGGGCCTCCTTCTCTCCTTTGCCAGTAAAAGCTTGTACCCACCAAAAATACCAAAATTATTTAGAGAAAACGAATAACAAAAGCATTTATTAAGTATTTGCCAAGCAGTGTGTTAAGAGCTGGTTATACCAATATGAAAGCATAGACAGTTCTTTCCCTCAAAGTGTTTGCATTTTAATGGAGGAGACAATACACATAGAAGAGTGGGTTACTATGGGTGTATCAGCTGATTCTATCTCTGCCAAGTGAGATAATGCCCTCTCTAATCAAATTATATTACCATTCAGTCTTGGACTCCCTGTTCCCAATGCCCAAGAAAGGAAAACAAAGAACTCTGGATTTCTATCATGTATTCTTCCTGTGAACACTTAATCAATTTCCCCTATGTGTCAAGAACACTCTTGCCCCAGGATGGAGAGAGGTCTGTTTTTCCATGGGGAGTTGCCTGAAAGGTAAGCAGGTTTTTTCCAGGAATAAAATTATGCTCACAGGTCACTTGGGAGTATAAGGTCAGTATTTACTGCTACCTCCTTCTTAGGCCAACAAATTCACACGTTGACTGTTTCTGAAAATGTATGTCTCATTCCTTGTTCCATGTGTCTCTGCAAAGAGGTGGGAAGCATCCTTCCTCATTAGTTTTCTGAGGATAGTCAGTTGAGCAAGTCAATAAAGGGAAATGAGGTGAGGTGGCTGAATAAAATGTGGCTTTAACCTAAAGATCAATCTGTGCCTAAGTCTCTGGCAGCCCTGAATCAGTTCTACAGTAAAGGCTCAGTCCTCCTGATACAGATACAAAGATCAGGAAACCCAAGAAGGAGGAATTCTTCTCTGGACCTTGGAAAAGAGCAGAAAAGTGGGGTTCAATTTGGGATAAAGGATCAAGGATAAATAAGATTGCAAAGGTGGGGCTGTCTTCCTAGGCTCATAGTTGGAAGGGTCAGCTAAATGATGCCATACTGGGCCAACTCATGCAGCTCCAAGTGGTTGAAGGCTTCCCAGGGACAGATGACAGTTATGTCTGAAAAAAAGAAAAAGAGAAAGAGACCAAGTCTTTTAAGGCCAGAGGTCTCCTCCTAGCTACAAAACTAATTCTCTTCTCCCTGCTGTTCTCTTATCACAACCAGCTCCTAAAGAGTTGTTCTAAGGGAAAAAAAAGGGCTACGGGGAATGAGCAATATTCCCCAAAAGATCAATATTAAAGGAAGTAGGTCAAAGTAGCAGGGGCTGGAGGTGGGAACTGTTAAGAGCTAGAGCAGTGGGATTGATGGGATTTCCGGGATGTCCTATTAGTTAGTTCAGGGTCTCTGAGGGACAGAGAGTCTGATGAAGGTAAAAGGGGGTGGGGGGTAGGGAGCAGGGTGAAAAGGCAGTCTTTCAGAACCTAATAAAGATCTTTCTTTCTAGAACAATCTTTATTCGTGTGTGTGCAACTTTATTCAGTTTTATATATGTAAAATTTATATTTATTTATATTTGCATAAATACATACACACATACATATTTTTCCAGTCTATTTAAATTGCATATGCTTGTTATGCTCCCATAAAATGGGAGCAAAATTTAATTGGGGAATTAGGGTGGGAAAAATCTTGAGGGAATCCTTTCCAGCCCAAATAAACACTACCACTGGGAAAGCAGACAATGATACAGTGCTAAGAAGAAAGTCATGTTATAAAACTGGATTGAGGGTTGCTGATAAAGTTATACTGGGGCCAGGGCATGAAGAAGGAGGCAAAATTCACCTTCTGACTTTCTTCAGTTGAGTTATTCTCTCTTGAATTGAGTAGAAGCAGCACATACCTGTTCCCAAGCCTTCCATTCCAGGAATATCATCACCAAAACTGCAAGAAACACAATGATCAGTTTTGGAGATGGGCCCTAAACCCTGTGATTCCTTCTTATACACACACACACACACACACACACACACACACACACACACACACACAAAATCACCTGCAGCTGAAGGTTCATGCTAGGCTATTCTATTTCTAGCACTAGACATAGTCACAGCTTTTTATCACAGCATGGTCTGGTTAAGAATTCCTGCCTTACTAGGGAGTGTGATGAATAGCAAGCTTTTGGGGTACCAAAGCAACAAGAAAAGCCCTTTTTCTCTTCTAAATTTTCATGCCTTTGACTCTGTTCCCTGTTCTCTTAAAGTATTGTCTATGGTTACTTATTTCTCAGCACCAGTCTGTTTCTTGAGAAATCATGGAAACTGGGGCTCAAACAAGGGGAAAAAAAATCAGGTCAGACCATAAACTTCATGATTAATATTAGGCCCAACTAGGCCCAAATTGAAAATAGGGCTGGATCCTTACAAGGGATTCCCATTTTCATCACTTTCTTGAGCCCATCTGTGTGCCTGAGGATTTACAAATTTCCACTTCTGAATAAGTTTCTACCTCAAACAAAATTAGGGAAGAGAAAGTACATGAACTGCAGGAAGAAGGTCCAAGCTTCTTGTCCCAAGGAAATGCATTAGACTAAAAAAGAAAATTGAAAGAGAGAAAAGGGCCTGGAAATGGAAGAAGACATTTGGAAACAAATTTATTTCCAAATGTTCAAGCTAACAGATACATAGGAAATACCCCCATTTCCTTTTCTGAAATTTAATCATCCCTGAAGTGAAAAGATGATTGTGTCCTCTAAAAGATTCTAATATGAGACCAGCCCCAGACCTTTCAACTAGTTAGGAGAAGGTTCATGGAGGCAGAAGTAGGGATGAGCACCCCTCCTCTCCTTTTCCCCACCCTCTTCTGTAGCTTTTCTTACCCTTGTATGCCTTTCTTGGGGGGCTTGCTCTTGAACTGACGAGTTTGCCGCTGCTTGAATTTGGGTGGTCCTTTTCTGGGGGTAACTGGTCCTCCGACCACTCTGGTGGCTGATCGAAATTCAGGCTTGGGTGGCTCTAGGTTCATGATGGGGCTTTCAGTCTTCCAAACTCTAGAAGAAAGGAGAAAAGAATCAAATTTCTTTGCTTCCAGTTAAGGAAGAAATCTTCCAACTTCTTTAGCTTCAGGAAGTATTCCTTCCTTTTGTGTGGTATAGGGGGAAAAGTCCCAATTTGGGTGTCAATGGACCTATATTCAAATCCTAGTCTGGCTCTGTGATTGCCTTTGCCACTTAACACTTTGGAAGTCCAGATCTCTTATCTGCAACTACTCAGATCCCTTTTGGTTCTAAAACTATGAATGCTCCCCTGGCTCAACTTTTGGAAATGGTAAACCCTAATCCAGAGCTGAGGGACTCTTCTAAATTAGGCCCTACCATATTCATACTCTAATTGTCCAAGAAGATTCTTATTTTCTAACTCCCCAGAATGGAGCAATCAACTGAATACTCAACTTATCTCAAAAAGCGTTTATTAAATACTTAATATATGTCACACCCTGTGCTAAATTCTGGAGATGACAAAGAGAGGCAAAAATAGACTCTACTCTCAGGCAACTCACAGTCTAATGGGAAGTAGACAACATGCAAACAATGTGTGTGTGTATGGGTGTGTGTATTTATATTTATATATGTGTAAACAAGGTATATGCAGGATAAAATGGTCATAATCTCATAGAGAAGGCTCCAGCATTAAGGGGGATCCAGAAAAGGATTCTTAGAAAAGGTGGGATTAATATTTGAAAGAAGCCAGGGAAACCAAGAGGCAGAGATGAGAAAGGAGAAAATTCCACTCACGGCAAAATAATCAATGAAAATGATAGAGAATTTTGTGTAAGGAGACCTGTGTGAATGGATTGTTAACACTCTACTCAAGCTCCCCTTGACAGATGGCACCAGGTGCCAAGATAAAGTCTCCCTTGCTGACAAAGCCTGGATTCTTCCATTTCATAGACTGACCTACTTTCTAGGCTTGTCCTCCCAGTCTTTCTCCATATCCCCAAAGCCCCACTGACCTTGGAACAAAGGGGGCTTAGCATCCTCTAAGCTTATATTAGGAAGGAAAGACTAAGACTGCCTCTCAGAGTTGCTATGAGAATAAAATGAGATCATAAGGGTCAAAGTCCTTACTATACATATGTGGGAGATTAATAGAAAGAAGGAGTTTAGGATTGTCAGCATTAGCAGTCTAGAGACTTGTGTTTTACCTAGTCCTGACTCTGCTGATGATTTCATTGATGACCTTGAATAAGTAACAAACTTTCCAAATCTGTGAAATAAGGTTGTTGAATTAGACGATCTTAGATTTCAACTTGATGAATTCTGAGATTTCCAGAATTACAGGCAGTGAAGTAGAATGGTTAATACTGTTGCACTAGTCAAGGAAGAACTGGCTTTAAATTCTGCTTCTGATAACTTCATAATTGGATGGTCAAGCACAAGTCATTTCCCCCTGAGTACTGGTTTCCTCATCTGTAAAATATTAGTACCTGCCATATTTATATCAGAGAGGTACTATGAAGCCCAGGTGAGGTCATTTATGTGAAAAGCTTAGTGAATTTTAAAGTGCTGTGTCCTTTAGAATTGTTATTATTATTATTGTAATTGAAAGGGGGTAGCCACTAAAGACCTCTATCTTCATTCTCTTAGAATCCATGGGACAACTCAATTCAACCAACTTTTAACCCCTAATGTGTATATAACAAGTGCAAGTTCCTCTTGAGTGCAAGAGGAAATACAGAAGTGAGATAAGGCAATCTAGCAGGGATAAAACACAAAGATAACTACAGAGCAGGATATTCTAAGGGCCTGAAGTGATTCCTGGCTTCAATCTTTTGGCTCAAAATCATAGGATCCCACAACTTTCTGAGCTGTGCTAACAGATATGCTCTCCCTCATTTGGGATAGGATATTTTTTCCCTTGTCTCTAAAGATATTTTTGTTGATATTCCCCTCAAAGTGATGAATACCAGTAGATATAACTCTCTACAAGGCCACATATCAAGAGAGCCAAAGCAACCCAAATGCCAGCAAAAGTTTCCAAAAACTCTGAGACAGAGCTTGTATTGAGAAGAGGTAGAAAGGTCTTCATTCTTCCAGGTGGAAAAATAAGGGGAGGGGGTGTTGAGCATCTACAGACAAAGGGTAATTGGAGGGGAAGTAGATAGAAGAGCAGAATAGTGGTGGACCTTACCTACACAACCCCAACAGATATCCAATTAAACATTGTTCTGAGTCCCTCCCCCTTTCCCTATTCCCTTACCCCTCACATTCTATCTTTACCCCAGTAATGAATTTAGCAGATAGAAAAGTCTATAGTGGAGTGACTTACCTACACTTAGTCAAAATTCATGGGATCATGGGAGGGAAATGGTGAAAGATATCCCAACTTTGTTCAACACTTCTTTACCATCTCTCCTGGCTTTGCCCATAGGATAATTACCCAGGCAATTTATTTTGTTCCTAAGTAATTGGATTATGACTCTCCT
>JAJPUD010000412.1:232637-273625 GCA_023553655.1 Myrmecobius fasciatus
TATCCTATAGTTTCACTTACCATTCTGGTTACTTCTCAGTTCAAAACATCCCTCCTTCACCACTATCCCCTTATCTAGGTTGTCTCCCTTATTAGAATTTAAAACTCTTTGAGGGTAGATACTATCTTTTTGTATTTATATGACCACTCCCTAGCACAGTTCATGGCATATAGTCTATTTCATTCATTTATTTATGGTAAGTGAAGCACTTGCAGAGAGAGTGTTGAAGGAGAAGGAAGGGTCATAACAAAGGCTGGATAGATGAATGTGCAGTTTTCTTCTGACCAGAGAAATAATGACAATTTCCCATTTTGGCCCACTTTGTGATATCTGCTATTTAAACACACTTCACAGTTTGCAAAGCATGGTATATTCATTATCTCATTTAATCCTCATAATAGCACTGAGTTATTATTGGTACTATGCTCATTTTACAAATGAAAAAGCTAAGGTTAACTGAAGTTACATGACTTTTCTACTGATAGTATCAGAGGCAGAATTCAATCCCAGGTCTCTTTTGACTGAATCTAGTACTTTACCTACTACCCTATTAAAATCCTAGGTCTTTACCCTAAATTCAATTCAACAAACTTCTATTACAGGCCTACTCTGGGCTAGGCACAGGGATACAAAGACAAAAACAAAAACTTAAACAAAACCATTTCTGCCCTCAGGAAACTTACATTCTATAAGGGGAATACAATATGTACACAAATATGAATATGTACACAAAAAGAATTTAGGGGAGAAGAAACATAACACCTGAGGGATCTGAGGGAACAATTTTCCTATAATTCTTTTGAAAATTGTCATATCCTTTCATCATTTATTTACTGGGATATAGCTCTTGTTCTTATATGTTTGTATCAATTCTTTTTTTTTTTTTTTTTTGCTTTTTTGCTGAGGCAATTGGGGTTAAGTGACTTGCCCAGGGTCATACAGCTAGGAATGTTAAATGTCTGAGGCCAGATTTGAACTCAGGTCCTCCTGACTTCAGGGCTGGTGCTCTATCCACTGCACCACCTAGCTGCCCCTAGTATCAATTCTTTACTTATCTTCTTCACCAAACACTTATAGGGAAATTTGCTACAAAGATTATTGTTTCTCAGATGTTTTTCCTAATTCTAATAACACTGACTATGCTTATGAAAAAAAATATATTTTAAGGTTTTATATAATCAAATTTTCATTTGTATTATCCATAATCTTCTCAATCCCTTGTTTGGATAAAAGCCCTCTACTATTCCACAGGTATCTCCTTCCAGTTCCTCCCATTTGTTTACTCTGTGACCTTTCAAATCTAGGTCATGTAGCCCCGTGGAGTTTCTTGTGGTCTCATTTCTGCCAGATTGCTTTCCAGGTTTTCCAGACGTTTGCCAATAGAAATGCCTTATTCTCCAGCCAATCACACTGCCAGGTGTTGTATTCCTTAAAAAAAGACAGGATAATGGCTTGGGGGCCTATATACAACAGCTACCATGATTTGAATAAGTTTGAAATTTTAATGAACTTCAAAGGAGGAAAAGCTATTAAGTGAGGCAGCAAAGGAAGACTCTACAAGTGGTAATCCATGAGTTTTATTTTTTCTATATCTACAATAACTCTCACCTGGCTATGAGGTTCGCCTATCCCATCCTTTCTCTTTCTATAACAATTACCATAATTAAGTTATTTGGTTTTGTTTGTTTGTTTTTTTCCTTCTAGACTAATGTAATAGACCTTTAACTGGTCCTTCTCCCTCTGGCTTATCCCACTTCTGCTCCATCTTCCATACATTGCTCATGTAATTGTCCTACTTACATTGTTTTGATCACATCTCTCTTCAACTCAAAAATCTTTAATAGTTTCTTCAGCCTTCTAGCAAATAAAGTATAAAAGTTCTTGATCCTGTATTCAGGTTTCATCTTATTCTTCCAGGATTATTTCATATTCAGCTCCTTTATATATTCTATGTAACATCATAGTGTAGTCATAGTCTTGTCCTGCCCTCTATCATCTCCATACCTATGTTCACATCTGAAAATTACAATTTCCCCATCCCCAACCCCCATCTCTATCTGTTCTATCCCCTTTCTTCCTTCAAAGTTCAGCTTATATGTCACTTCTTCCACTAACCTTTTCTCTGAATTCTTTCTATTGCAATTTCCCATAACACTTTGTCTGTACTTCTTGCATTTATCCCATTTTCCCTTGCACCAATTATTTTTGTATGTCTATTCCATTGTAAATTTCTTGAGTGCAGTCTCTCTGTCCTATCTTTGCAACTAAGTCTCCTACTATTAAGTGCCTACGCATTAGCTCTTAGTTAATGTCTGTTAAATTGAATGCTTGTTAAATTGAAAAGCCCACCTTTATTTGATGTCTACGAATACAAAATAATCACTATTTGTCCCTTTTCTATTCAGGTGTCTCTGGGTCTTTTTTTTTTTTAAATAATAGCTTTTTATTTTCAAAATACATGCAAATGTATTTGTACTGGGTTTGTATCCCAAAGATATCATAAAGGAGGGAAAGGGACCCACATGTGCAAAAATGTTTGTGGCAACCCTTTTTGTAGTGGCAACAAACTGGAAGCTAAATGGATGCCCATCAATTGGATAATAGCTGAATAAACTATGGTATATGAATGTTATGGAATATTATTATTCTATCAAGAAGCAATTAGCAGGATGATTTCAGAGAGGCCTGGAGAGACTTGCATGAACTGATGCTAAGTGAAATGAGCAGAACCAGGAGATCATTGTACACAGCAACAAGAAGATTATACAATGATCAGTTCGTTGGACATGGCTCTTGTCAACAATGAGATGATTGAGACCAGTTCCAATGATCTTGTAATGAAGAGAGCCATCTACATCCAGAAAGAAGACTACGGGAACTGAGTGTGGATCACAATATAACATTCTCACTCTTTTTGTTATCGTTTGCTTGCATTTTGTTTTCTTTCTCATTTTTTTCCTTTTTGATCTGATTTTTCTTGTGTGGTATGATAACTGTAGAAATATGTATAGAAAAACTGCACATGCTTAACATATATTACTTGACATTTAGGGGAGGGGTTGGAGGGAAGAGGAGGGAAATTTGGAGCATGAGGTTTTGCAAGGGTCAATGTTGAAAAATTATCCATGCACATGTTTTGAAAATAAAAAGCTTTAATTAAAAAAAAGAATAAAAATACATGCAAAGATAGTTTTCAACATTCATCTCTGGTCTTTCTTATATACAGTTTATGATATTTTTCAGTTTTGTAAGTAGGGTAGGGCAGGTTTTCATAATAGTATTGAAGCTACAGTCAGGCTCTCCAGCACTCCATCCTGTGTTTATTCCAATAGATCAGGTTGCTGCTTCCCCACTTTGCTGTATTTGTCCCCTCAGTAAAAGCCTATTGCTCTTTTTCACCTTTACACCTCCTTGGCCCCTTTCTCTACAATCTTAACTACTGTTTCAACTGAGAATTACCTCCCTCATCCACTCCTAAGCCTCTAATTATCTTCGCCTTTGTCAACAGTTCTTCCTTAAATAATGTGTCTCAGCTGGAAGGATTATAGGACATCTTCAGGAAAAGGTGAGAGCAAAAGATACATTTTTTCTTTTTTGATGGAATATGATTTCTTTTAGGTGTCAGGCAGCTAGAATGTCTCCTGACTGGAGGTTAATTACATAATATAACACCATGAGTTTAAATTTTGGAAATGCAAAGAAAATTTTTAAAAGAAGCTTCTTTAGCAAACTGCTGCTGGGAACTCTGGAAAAATACACCCTGAATAATGACCCTCAGTTTTTCCATTTCCAAAATATGTATAATATCTGTTTCTGAGATACTCTATTGATTATTAAATAATGTCAGCCATTATAATAAGCTGCAGAAATCACAGAATCATAAATTGTTATGAAGCAGAAAGAATTTTATTGACCCTTTAGTTCAACTTCCTTAGTTTACAGTTGAGATTAATAGGCCTAGAGAGGTAAAAAGTCTTATTTGTCATGAGACTATAAAGTGATAGAAGCAAGAACAAAAGTTCTCTTGATTTCTAGTGCACTGCTCCTTTCAGGAGAATGAACAGTGTAGTTTTGATACTGTGAGTGAATGGAAAATTTGATATTTCTTCAAAAGACAAATTATAAATTAACTAAACTATGGGATCAGATTCCTATTTTCCCCTGCCTTTCCTCATTGGCAAGTAGATTCCCCCATATCCCAGGATATGGGGAGGGGGAGCAAGTCTGGGAGAGTGTGACATCCCCCAGTGGAGGGAGTAACTTCCACTGACCAAAAATTCCCCCTAACTGATCCCCAATAGGACCATCATAACTTAGCTCACAGGCAACACTGACAGGATTTGGGAGAATTAATTGTTACAGGGATTAGAAATGCAGTACTCAGTACACAGAATCTTAAGAGAACCTTTTCAGTGACCCAAGGAAAGGAGGAATCTCCTGCAGAATATTTGAATAAACTAAAAGAAAGTGTGAAGAAATACTCTAATCTGGATCCAGATGATCCAGAAACTGAGGCAACTTTGAAATTACATTTTGTTACAAACACACGGCCATATATTAGTAGAAAGTTGGGAGGAAGGCAGAGCCCCGATCAAATGTTGGCAATGCCAGGCAAAAGGGCACATCCTGCAAGAATGTCCACAAAGAAAGAGGAAACAACAAGTATACTCCCTCATAGAACTGGGTGAAGATGAAAGAAGTCGATGGTTCTTTAGCACCCACCTGGAATCCTTAGTAAATTTAAGGGTAGGGCCAAAAGAGGAGGAAGAATGTTTCCTCATAGACATGGGAGCTGATTGAACCTCAATCATACAGTTCCTCCCTGAGGTTGAATTATCTTAAGAAACATTGATTATCTCGGTAATAAAAGGAAAAAGTTTTATAGTCCCCATAACTAAAAGATGTAAAATCAGATTGCAGGTTTAGGAAATAATCTGTGAATTTCTGGTTCCCGAAGCTGGAAAAATTTACAGGAAAGGGATTTAATTACTCAACTAGGAATAGCCTTGATACCAAAAGGGGTAAATATATATCCCAGCAAAATGGCAAAGCTCCAAGAAGTGGAATTAATAGAAATCTTCCCAGATATCTGGGCAAGATTTGATAATCCAGGTAGAGTTGACATTACCCCTATAAAAATTACCCTTCAAGACTCGAAGGAGGTGGTAAGAATTAGGCAATATACTATTTCTAATGAAGGTAGAGTGGGGTTGAAACCTGTTGTAAAGGAGCTCCTGAAGAATAAACTGATTGAGCCTTGTATTTCACCTTTAATACCCCCATCCTACGGATCCGAAAGAAAGATGACACATTTAGATTAGTACAAAAAGAGAAATTAACAAAATAGTCCTGCCTTCCCATCCTATTGTATCAGATCTGTATACTAGCCTGGGAAAGATACCCAGTTATAGTAAATGGTTTAGTATGCTGGATCTTAAAGATGCATTCTGGAGCTGCCCCTTAGAGGAGGACAGCAGAAAGATTTTTGCATTTGAATGGGAGACACCCCATACTTACAGGAAGGAGCAGTTTCAATGGTGCATTCTCCTATAGGACTACACAGAATCCCCAAATTTGTTTGGCCAGGTATTGGAAAAATTCCTAGAAAACTTTATTCCAATTACAAGAACTAAAGTATTACAGTATGTAGATGATCTGTTGATTGCTGGGGATAAGAGGGAAAACACCAGTTAAAAGTACTATTAACTTACTGAACTTCCTAGTGGAATCAGGATTCAGAGTTTCAAAGGAAAAACTTCAATTTGTGGAGAGGGAGATTTAATACTAGGGCACCTGATCAGTAAAGAGAGTAAGAAATTGGATCTGGCTAGAATCGAGGATATCATACCTACTCCATTGTCAAAGACTATAAAGGAGCTGAGGAAGTTCCTGGGCTTAATAGGATACTGTAGAGCCTGGTTGAACTGCTATGCTTCCATCACATATCAAAATTTGTTGGAAGAGTCCTGATTGCATCAACTGGGACTCCGAGGGGGAGCACAGTTTTGAAAAATTGTAACAAATGCTTATATCACTCCCAATGCTAGCTCTCCCAATATTAGAAAAATCCTTTCATCTTTTTATGAATGTGACTGATGATGGGTTTGCATTAGGGGTTCTGGCCCAGATAAGGGGAGGCCAAAGAAGACTTGTGGCTTTTCTAACTAAGGTATTAGATCCTGTAGTAAGGGGTTGGCCCACATCTGTGCAGGCAGTTGCAGCCACAGCTGTTCTGATGGAAGAAAGTAGAAAACTCACTTTTGGAGGAATTCTCATTGTTACTGTTCTTCATCAGGTTTGAACTATTCTAAATCAGAAGGTAGCAGGTGGCTGACTGATTCCAGGATTCTGAAATATGAGGCTATATTATTAGAAAGGGGTGATTTGGTGATATCCCAAGATCATAACTTAAATCCAGACTTAAAACCCAAATTATAGCCCAGATAGAGAGCATTGCTATATAGAATTAGTAGAATACCAAACTAGGGTAAGGGCAGATCTGCAAGATTCCCTGTTGCCAGGACGGCTTTAGTAGTTCATTGATGGGTCATTTAGAGTAGTAAATGGGAAGAGAAAGAATGGATTTGCAATTATTGATGGGGATATGAACTCTGTTGTGAGATCTGGACAGTTACCAGCCACCTGGTCAGCACAGACTAGTGAGCTATATGCACTCAATCAAGCCTTGGGACTATTAAAGGAAAAGGATAGAAACATTTATATGGATTGCAAATACACATGGGAGTGGATCGTGTATTTGGAAAAATTTGGGAGGAGAGAAGATTAGTGAATAGTAAAGGGGGAGAACTAGCACATTGTACATTAATCTGAGAGGTATTGGAGAGCATATTAAAACCCAGGAATATAGTCATAATACATATGAGAAGGCACTAGGATGGTAACTCTTTTTGAAGCGAGGCAACCAATTAGCAGATGAAGAGGCTTGAGAGGCTGTGGGGAGGAATGAAAATGCAGGTATGTTTGCACTGATTCCAAGACTTCCTGCTAGTCTGCCCTCTCTCACCTTCACAGAGGAAGAAACTGAAAAAGTTCTATTCCTTGAAGCAGTTTGACAGACAGATGGACTGGTTCCTACCAGATGGCAGAGAGGTACTGAACAAAACAGACATGAGATAGGTCCTACAATACTTACACCAAGGGAGTCACTGGGATGTTCAGAACCTTTGGGAAACTTAAGTACGTAACTCCTAGGTTATATATGTTGGCCTGTCAAATGATGGATAGCTGTCTGGTTTGTCAAAGGATGAAAAAGGCTGCTTAGTGCCATGCACCTCAAGATGGCCGGCCACCTGGTATAAGATCTTTTCAGAGAATACAGGTGGACTTTACTGAACTTCCCCCCTGTAGGATGTCTCAAATATCTGCTGGTTATAGTAGACCATCAGACTTCCTGGGTAGAGACCTTTCCCTTGTCTAAAGCAACTGCCTTCAGTGATCAAGACTTTATTAGAGCAAATTATCCCTAGATATGGAATAATGGAGAGGAAAGACTTGGAACAGGGAACTCATTTCAGAGCCAAGATCCTGAGAGACTTAGCCAAAGCACTAGAAATCACTGGGGATTTTCATATCCCATGGCACCCTCCATCCTCTCTCTGGCAAGGTTGAATGGATGAATGAGGAAATCAAAAGACAAGTAAATTGGCAATGGAAACCCACTTACCATGGACTAAATGTCTGCCTCTGGCTTTAATAAGAATCACAACCAAACCCCGACAAGATATTAGGTTATCACTCTATGAGCTATTATATGGCCATCCCTTCCTCACTCCTTCTTTTTTTACAATAAACCTGTGATCCTATATTTGATACCAAAGATTTATTCCTAAGAAGGTATTTTAAGACCTTAATAGTTCATGCTCAAAAAGTTATCACACTGTGCATACCCTTTGACCCAGTAGTGTTTCTATTGGGCTTATATCCCAAAGAAATCATAAAGGAAGGAAAGGGTCCCACATGTGCAAGAATGTTTGTGGCAGCCCTTTTTGTAGTGGCTAGAAACTGGAAACTGAATGGATGCCCATCAATTGGAGAATGGCTGAACAAATTATGGTATATGAATGTCATGGAATATTATTGTTCTATAAAAAACGACCAGCAGGATGATTTCAGAGAGGTCTGGAGAGACTTGCATGAACTGATGCTGAGCAAAATGAGCAAAACCAGGAGATCATTATACACGACAACAACAATACTCTATGATGATCAATTCTGATGGACATGTCTCTCTTCAACAATGAAATGTTTCAAACCAGTTCCAATTGTTCAGCGAAGAAGCCATATACACCCAGAGAGAGGGATGTGAAATATGGATCAAAACATAACATTTTCATCCTCTCTATTGATGTTTGCTTGCATGGTGTTTCCTTTCTGATTTTTTTTCTTGTAGATACGATTTTTCTTGCACAACAATGATAAGTGTGGAAATATGTATACATATATTCAATTTGTCAAGTATTTTAACATATTAACATGTAGTGGATTTCCTGCCATCTAGGGGAGGGGTGGGGAGTAGTGGGGAAAAACTTGAAACAGAAAGCTTTGTAAGGGTCAGTGTTGAAGAATTATCCATACATATGTTTTGCAAATAAAAAGTTTTAACAAAAAAAACAACAGACCTTAATAGTTCACCTACAAGAACTACAGCAGAAAGGGTTGATTGCCCAAATTCCCCCTTTGGGTTTTCCCATATACAAATTCCAAGTTGGAGATTGGGTATATATAAAAGTATATAAAGAAGAAAAATTAACCCTAAGCTGGGATGGTCCCTTTCAAGTTTTATTGATTTCAGACACAGCCATCTGCACCCAGCAATGTGGTTGGACTCACCACACTCGTGTAAAAGGACCTGCTCCTCCCTTGAAGCTGGAGTGGATATCTGAGGCTTGAGGTGACCTGAAATTATACCTTCAGTGAAGACATCCTACTGATCAGCCTCCTGACTCATGAGGAATACTGGTTGGAAATTCCCAGGAAGGGGGGTTCAGTCCTTGTAACCCTCACTTTGCTGATTTTGTTTGTGCTTAGTCTCTCTATTTGTGAAGAAACCGTAACCCTCCTGTCTTTCCTTCAGGAGTGTAATTCCAGGGCTACACCATGGGGGTTTCCTTAGCCTTTTTTTACTCCTCTTTACACCTTTTGTCTGGCTAGCCCCTATCCCTTGGTTGCTCCAACAGAATAGCTTTGATCTATTGATAAAGACCATAGCCTCAACCTTTCTAACTGTTGGATTTGTAGAGGATCTCAATGGCTGAAGCAATGGCCATGGGTGCCAATTCCTCTGAGTCCAACCTGGCTCCTCAGCCATAGATCTGTAGTATAAAATGGAACTGGATTTTGGTCCAAGCAAGAGGAACATTCTTGGCCATTAGCAATTCAGCAGAAGGGAGTCTACTGTCTGAATCAGACTGGACACGGTATAGAATTAGGAGCAAGCGAATGTGAGTAGACTTTTACTCGGAGACCCCATTGTGAAGAGGAGGGACTCCCTAATTGTGCTATTGATTGTACCAAATATGTTGGGAGGTGGAGTTCAGAGGGAATGGTGTGTTAGAATGGTCAAAAGGTGCCTTGTATACATACGGGATTCTATCGACCACATACCAACCAAAGTTGCTGGTTTAAGACTAACCAAATTGGAGATTGTATTGAGGATGCAATGGGAGATAACCTGTGGTATTGCATCAGTCAGAATAGTACTCAGCCTGGAACAAAAAAAAAAACTAAATTAAGATGGAAGTGGGAAAATGAGAAAAAGGAATGAAAAATGTTCAAAGGCTTTTGGAGCACCAATAATAGGACTGATTATTGGACAACTGGTAAAGGGACAAGACAAACAAAACACTTATATTATAATTGTATATGGAAGGAGGAACTGCAGTTATGGTAGTATAACTCCACCGTTGTGGGAGTAGGACCACTAGGCCCCAATGACTTATATTATTACCCAACAGCTTATGGGGAAAGATTATTCCCTGAAGATGCTCCAGCTCTAAAAGGTCATTAGTGGATATGTGGGCTAACAGCCTATACACGTCTCCGGGCAAATTGGACAGGAAGTTGTTATATCAGTCTAATTAGACCCAAGTTCTTTTTTCTTCCAGACTCAGGAAAGAGTCATTTGAGTGTTCAATTGTATGATATCCTGGAAAGGGAAAAGCAAAGTCTGGACACCTCCATTACACAAACTGGGGATGCAAATGGCTGGGGAGATACCTGGCCACCTGAAAGAATTATTCAAATTATCCAGCAACCTGGGTCCAAGACAGGAGCTGGGGCTACAGAACCCCAATTTACATGTTGAACAGAATAATTAGACTCCAATTGGTTGTGGACCTTATAACTAACCAAACAGCCAGAGCACTAGATCTTTTAGCTGATCAAGCCACCCAGACTAGAGAAGCAATTTTACAACACAGACTAGTGTTGGACTACTTATTAGCTAAGGAGGGAGGGGTATGCAGGAAACTGAATCTAACTAGCTATTGTATGAAAATTGATGATAACGGACAAATAGTGAAAGAAATGACCAAGGATATTAGGGAACTGGCACATGTTCCAGTACAAACTTGGAACTCTCCCTTTAACACCCCATGGTGGCCCTGGTTTAATGGGAGTTGGTGGAAATAAATTCTCTGATTTGCCTTGATAGGTTTGAGTGGAATCATTTTACTACCCATTTGCTTACCCTGCTTAATTCAGTTAATAACCCAAGTAGCAAATAACAAAATAGCCTTAACAAGATGGTGATTATCACTTCCAACCAAACAAGGATGTTAATCTTGAAAGGACAAGGGTAGATTCCACTATGGGACAAGAGGATCCTGAAGGTGACATTCAGACCAAGAGTCTGAATTAATCTTATGAAAATATGAAACAATCTCATAGAAATAAAAAAGAAGGACTGGATGGAAAAATTTGATATTTCTTTAAAAGGCAAATTATAAGTTAACTAAGCTATGGAATCAGGTTCCTATTTTCCCCTGACTTTTCTCATTGGCAAATAGTTCCCAGGATATGAGGAGGAGGAGAGTGTGGAGTGGATTGATTCAATACTTATCTCTCATATGTTGAAAGCACATGTCTCAGGGTTGGTAAAAGGAATGTCTTTGTTTAAATTTGAATCTATGGGTTGCTTCCCCATTTGATAGTTTTCATGCTTAGAATGTAAGGTCATATTCTCAGTCAATGAGGATGAGCCAGTGGGGAGGGTCAATATTGCGTCAGGGAAATTATATAGTGGCCCCTTCTATCTATGCTTGGAGCCCTCACTTTCACCTCTCCATATGGTGAGAGTGACTGCCCACTTCTCATAAGAATTGAATAAACTTTCTCCTTGCACCTTGAGAGATCTCTGAGATTTATTGGGTGAGTGGCATACCACACGAGTGGCAGTCATGATTAGAGAGAGTCATTATTCACACACACACATACACACACACACACACACACACACACACACAAATTCCTTCCATAACATATTTTCTTAGTAAAATCTGAACATTCATATTCCCAGCTTCTCATTAATGACTCTCCAAGAATGGATTTAGGAACATCTGGAACAAAGGCTGAGACTAAATGAGTACTGTTTATTGGAATAAATTTTGTTCCTTGTTGATAAGACTGTCTCTCCCTTCTTTAAAGATTAACTGAAAGATGTTCTTGTGTTTTATAGATAAATATATTATAAATGATTAAGAATTGCATATAAAAGAAGCAGGGAATGCATGAAAGTTTATGCATGCTTATGATCACAACAGACCCAGGAATGTGAAAGCTGAGGGTAGCAATTGCCTACAAGGTATGTTTGGGGTATAAAGGTAGAAGGCAAGTGTGATTTGGGGAATGAGTGAATAAGGAAAGACATAATCGTGTTAGGGGACTGAATGCAAAGGTATGAATGATATTAGGACAGATGAACTGATTTACTTGTAATGATAAACTTATAAACAGAGGCAAAATTAATCAAGCCAGTGTTAACTTACAGACATAAAGTATTCTGGAAATCCCTTTCAATATATCACTATGCTCCTGGATTAAGTGCAAATGAAACAAATTTTGTTTGTGCTCCTTAACTATCAGAACTAGGTTAAGTTTCTCCTGTCTTTCTACTATTTCATGACTCCTTTTCTCCAGCTGGCATAGCAGACTCCTGAGAGAGTTTTAAAGTGATGTGAAAAGGTTTATTATCCAGAAGCTTAAACTTAAATAATTGCAAAAAATTATTGAGATGGTTTAGGACCTCTAAAAATGCCACAGAGTTATACTTCACCTTCTCCATTGTAGGGTCATCAATCTGCACTTGGAAGAGGTCTTGGGAATGGCCATCTAGTCCATACCCCTCTTTTTATAGCTGAGGAAAATGAAGACCAGAGAGCTTAAGTAATCTGCCCAGTGTCATATAGAGAATATCAGAGACAAGATCTGAACCCATCTTATTCCAGAGTTCTTTTTATTGTAATGCACTGCCTCTCCTCCTATTTCACTGTAAATACTGATAATGATGTTTGTTATATCTAAGAATCTCAAGGTGATAAAGTATAAGCTAGTGTGCATGATGGTGCAGCATGGAATGTACAAAGAGGTAATTATTTTGTTTATATATCTCATAGGAATCTGATCCTTATTGAAATCCTACGCTGATGCCCTTCTCAGTTGTCAAAGGGGGGATTCTGAATCCTTGCAAACTATGCAAGTGGAGCACAAGCTCTGATAGATCCTTCCAACCTGGAAAAACTTTGGATTTGGACTATGCGAGTGCCATCCAACAACCAATCTAGCTATATTTGGAAAGGTTGGACACCAAGTAATGAATTATTCTGGTCACAAAAATTTAAATCTACCTAGCACGGGAAAACTGTAAACTGCATTGTCAGAGGAAATAGTCATATTTTAAAGAATAACCAATTTTCAGTGTAACCATCTGACATAAAATTATTATAAAACAGAGAGAACTCTTTTGACCAAGTGAAAATATTTCTGTTCACTGTTGGGATGGAAATCTAATGTCATAGCAAACAGGGAGAACTATCAACTTCTTTTTTTAAAAAAAAAATATTTATTTTTACAAGCATTTATGCCTCTCTTCCCATTGCCATTCCACCTTACTCCTTTTTAAACAATAAAAAAGAAAAACAAAATACTTAAAACAAATGTGCATTGTCCAGCAAAACAAGTTCCCACACTGACCATGTCCGAAAAAAAAAAAAAATACTTCATTCTGCATTCTTCCCCTCTCTGGCTGGAGGCAGTTGGTGTGATTCATCTTCATTGCTCTGAAATCATGTTTAATCTGAGTTCTAAAGTCTTTCAAATTTATTTTTCTCTATGATATTGTTGTCATTTGTGTTAAAAATTGTATCTTGTTCTGGTCCCCATGACCACTTCCCTCACCTCTTTCTAGCTGGTATAGTAAAGTAAGTTTATAAAAAGTCAGTATAAAGTAACAATACCAGAAAATTAGATTGCAAAGAGAAACCTAGAAGTTGCTTGGAATGAATGGGATGTTAAGGGAGGACTAGCACCTCTGGCATAAGGGCTTGCAAAGTCCTTTTAAGGGCTGTTCCTCTATCTCCCTTTGGTGTCCCCTTTTCTGTAATAGTCCCATCCTAATAAAATTGACTGAGGGTAACCAAAGGACTTAGGAGAGTGTCTACCCCAAGCATGTAATGACTTCCCTTGGATGGAATGGGCAGATGAGAATAATTTGTCACAATATCCATGAAGGTGGCAGAAGCAGGCTGTAGAGCACTATAGAGTTTAGTCAGACATCAGATGCCAAGGTCACACCACTCAGGCCATCCTTGGTTGTCCTGATACTGAACTTTGACCTAGAAGAGAGTGAAGCTGACAACTTTGTGCAACTGTACCTCACTTTAATCCAGTTCACAAGTGAGCCAAGGAATCACCCCATGATGTCATTGATTCCCTTTGAAAACAAAGGACAAACAACAAAAGATGACACAGACTGTCTCATAGATCAAAGGAGCATAAGTTACTTGCAAACTGTTTCATAAATTAACTGGTCACTTCATGTGATCATGTGCTAAGTCAGGAGAAATCAACTAACCCTTCACTGTAAGGTCCATTTGATCCTGCTAATTGCCCATAGTCTGTAAACTTAAGATGAGCTCTGGAAAACTATAGTAAGACCAGTAAAACACCAAATGCTACTCCCTTTCTATTTTCTTTCCCACATTGCCTGCCCTCTTCACCATCCCATTCTCAGATGGTCTGCCTGTGTACATTCTTCCCTATGCCATTTGTCCCTGTATTTTCTATGTTGCTTATCTGGGTACCCTCTGCAGCCACTGTGATCTTTGTCAGAGAGTATTCCAAGAGTCAGACATGTTTGTTCCCCATTCAACCCAGAGGAACCCCCTTGTGGTCCCTTTCCTTTATTCTATAAATTAATTAACATTCCATCATTGCAGAAATTATTCTAGTACCACTTACTTCACTCTGCAATAGTTAAAAGAGATCTTCCTAATTTCCTCTAAACTATCTATTTTACCAGTTCTTATGGCATAATAACATTCCATTAGATTCTTGTATCACAATTTGTTTAGTCATTCTCCAAAAGGTACTCTCTTGGTTTCCAGTTTGGGACTTGAATATCGTTTTCTTAATTGTTACCAAAATACAGTAAGATGATCATTTCCCTAAGGAATCCAAATAGAATGTAAGAAAATATTATTGTGCTTTAAGAAATGATTGACATTGTAGAGATTTGTTTCCATTTCCTCCTATTTTTCTTCTATGTATTGTGTGTGTATGTGTGTAGGAGGGGGTTGTCAATATGATTTTTCATCATGTCAAGAATAAAATTGTTACTACTTAACATGTAGTGGATTTCCTGCCATTTAGGGGAGGAGTGGGGAGTAAGGGGAAAAAATTTGTAATAGAAAGCTTTGTAAGGGTTAATGTTGAGGAATTACCCATACATATGTTTTGCAAATAAAAAGTTTTAATTTAAAAAAAGAATAAAGTTGTTACTTTGTTAAAAAGTTGTGAAAACATTTGTTAACATTTAAAAAAAATGGTTGAGGGAGTAGTTTCAGAAAAACCTGAGATTTATATGAACTGAAACAAAGTAAAGTAGGAAGAACCAGGAGAATAATGTACACAGTTAATTAACTGTGGAAGACTTAGTAACTCTGACCAATATAATTATCTATCACAACTCCAAAGGACTAGTGGTGAAAAATGATATCCACCTCTAAATAAGAATGAGTAAAAATTGAAGCATTTTTCCCTTTTATTTTCTTGAAAAAAAATTTTTTTGGAACATGGCTAAGGTGGAACTTTTTTTACATGATTTATATATATAATGGGTACATATATATAAACATTATAATAATATATTGTATTTCTTGTCTTCTCAATGAGAGGGAGAAAATTTGTAACTGAAAATATAAATAGGTTAAAGAAAAACTGTCCTGAAAACCATTACAGCTGCCATAACAGCTAACTCTATTTCCTTATTTTGCTGTATTTCCTTTGTCAGAACTATATACTTATTTACTTTACTTATAAAGGTCCTGAATGGTTATACTGAATAAATTCAAGATTTCAGTTCAAATTTGGCCTCAGAAACTTATTAACTGTGAGCCCCTGGGTAATCATTTAAACCTTTTCTCAGTTCCCTCATCTGAAAATTTTCTCTTACTTTTCCAAATATATGGAAAGATAGTTTTCAACATTCATCTTTGCAAAACCTTGTGTTCCAAATCTCCCTCTCCTCTCTCCCCTCCCTCCCTCTCCTTTCCCCTAGACAGCGAACAATCCAATGCAGGTTTAACGTGCAATTCTTCTAATCATATTTCCATATTCATCATGCTGCACACACACAAAAAGTTAGATCAAAAGGGAAAAAATATAAGGAAAAAAAACAAGCAAAATAAACAACAGAAAGGTGAAAATACTATGCTTTGATCTATATTTAGTCTCCATACTTCTCTTTCTGAATGTGGATGAATCTTTTCATCATAAGTCTATTGGAATTGTCTTGAATCACTTCATTATTGAAAAGAGCCATGTCCATCAGAGTTGATCATCACATAATCTTGTTGTTGCTATGTACAACATTCTCTTCACTTAGCAGCAATTCATGTAAGTCTTTCCAGGTTTTTCTGAAATCAGAAACAATAATATTCCATAACATTCATATAGCATAACTTATTCAACCATTCCCCAAATGATGGGCATCCACTCAGTTTTCAGTTCTTTGCCACTACAAAAAGGGCTGCTACAAACGTTTTTGTACATGTGTTCTTTTCTCTCTTTTATGATCATTTTTAGATACAGACTCAGTAGAGATACTGCTGGATCAAAGAGTACACACAGTTTTATGGCCCTTTAGGCATAGTTCCAAATTGCTCTCCAGAATGGTTGGATCATTTCACAACTCCACCAACAATGCATTTGTATCCCAGCTTTCTCACATCCTCATTAACATTCATTATTATCTTTTCCTGTCATCTTAGCCTGTCTGAGAGGTATGAAGTAGTACCTCTGAGTTAAGACTCTCATTAAAAAAAAAAAAAAAAAAAATTTACTTGGGAGTGGAAAATGAGGTGTGAGTTCCTCAATGGAAAGGAAATAGCCAAGGCTGGTGACTAATCCTCCATACTGCTACCAAAGTTACTCTTAGGTATCCCATTGTTCCTATGATCAAAATTAGCTTCTCTAATTAACTTTTAGAGTTCCTTAAAATCTTACCCAAATTTATCTCCAATTTTATTAAATATTACTCCTCTTCCCACATGCTATAAGACTTAGTTATTTTTCACATGATACTTCCTTATGTCCCTGCCATTTCCCATACCTAAAATGTACCTTACCTTCACCTCCTAAAAAGTTGTTTCCTTCAAAACTGCTCAAATGACACTTTTCCTATATCCCTGAGGGGTTAGTGCCTCTCTTTCAATTTATCTTGCTTTTATTTATTTTGTATATATCTTGTATGTTACGAGATATCTTCCCTAGTAGAATGTAAATTCCTTGAAGGTAGGGAGAAATTAATTTTTAATCTTTGTTTTCCCAAGGCCTGGTACATAGTTCAGTTGTTGTTTTATTCAGTCATGTCTGACTCTCACTGACACCATTTAGGATTTTAGCATTCCAACTCTACTGCAGAGAGCACAACTCTGTTTTACTGGCCACATTGTTTGACGTACACTTGTCAAAAAAATTATTTTATGGAGAACTCACACAGGGCAAGCACTCACAAGGTAGTCAGAAAAAGCGATGCAAGGACACTTTCATGGTATTTCTTGGAACTTTAGATTCAATTGTATGACATGGAAGACACTGGCACAGAAGCCCTCAGCATGGCATGACTTTATCAGAATTAGCCCAAGAGATGTGCAAAATTAGAGAAGTTACTCCAAACTAGTCATATGGACTATTTGTGTCTGACCTGTGACAGAACATTCAGACTTTATAATGGTCTGATCAGCCACTGTCTGTCAGTCACAGTGTGTCAGACACTGTGTTTCAGCACAGTCAGGGACACTGTAACTCAATTCTAACACAGTAGTGTCATTTTGGTCCTCTTCAGGGACAAAGGACAATGATCAAGCAATCCTGGCAAAGACATTGGAATGCTTGATTTGCCATTTCCTTCTCCAGCTTATTTTATAGATGAGGAAATAGAGGCAACCAGAATTAAGTGATTTGCCCAGTCACACATCCAGGAAGTGTCTAAGGCCAAATTTGAGCTCACAAAAAGAGCTTGTACTCTATCCACTGTGCTATCTAAATACTCTTGGCACAAAATAAGTTGCTAATAAATGGTTGTGGAAACTCTGAATTTCATCTCACACCCTGTAAACTGACAAACATAGCAAAAGATAGCAATGGTCAATGTTGGAGGGTTTGAAAGAAAAGCACAGTAATGCATTAGTTGGGCATTGGTACAACCATTCTGAAAAGTAATTTGGAATAATGCAAAGGTGACTAAAATTTTCACATTCTTTCATCCAGAGATTTCACTACTAGGCATATTCTATAATCATGATCATCATTTTTGACATCATAAATAGCTAGGATTTACATAATGCTCTAAAGTTTGCTAAGTGCTTTACATGTTATTTCAATGTTCTATATATATATATATATGTCAATATATATTGAGAACATGTTATTTGGCTTTCACAAAAACTCTGTAAGATGTTATTATCCTTATTTTATAGATGAGGAAACTGAGACAGAAATGTTTGTTAGTGACAATGCATGGTTAACATAGCTACTAAGTGTCTAAGGTAGAATCTGAACATACATTATAGAAAACAAAATTCTGAACCCCCCAAAAGATTCAATAAATGAACAGTCTCAGGATGAATGAAGCAGTTGAAACTTTTAATATGCTCCTGCAGAAACAGGTATGAGCACACAAATATACACACATGCAGAAAGGAAAACAAGCTTTTATACTCTAAAGTTAGTCCTACTCCTCCCTTCAGAGTTCTGGTTGACCTGAGCCCTTCTGGTCTAGTCTTCCTCATCCACATTACCTGTTGTCCCTAGACATGTTCCCCTCTTTGGTCATACCCCTCTCCCCCGCCATGTTCAAAAACAGCAACTAAACCTGACCTCAGGTTGTGTCAGTTAATATGCAAAAAGGTTTATTAAGTATGCATGCTATATCCCCAGCCAGTTTTTGCCAGGTTTAGGCATGAGCCCCCTTATCAGAAACTTTGTGGTTTACCCAGCTTCTTGACTTCACAAGGTGATTGGTTGGAGATATCTTAGCAAGATGTTTCAACCCTTCTCGTCCTTCTTTGCAATATTTGTGAAAACCTAACTATCAACATTTCTTACAAGGTCTTCCTGATTCGAAATCCAGCACTCTATTTTAGGTTATGTGAGAAGGCTTTATTAATGTCCCATAATTCTAGTGCCTTTCCTTTATTATTTTCAATGTATTCTGTATGAAGCTTGTTTATACATATGTCTCCTCCTTGAGGCTTTGAATTTGGAAAGGAAATTGGATTCAAAGTCATATATACATATACACAAAATTTAATTCAATTCAATAAACATTTATTAAGTACATACCATATGCCAGGAACTGTGATTTAAAAAAAAAAGCAAAAATTGGTTTCTACACTCAAGCTCACAATCTAATGGGAGACAATAAGCAAACAAGTATGCTCAAACAAGATAATATATAGGTTGACTAAGGAAATAAATGAGAGGGAAGGTACTAGAATTAAGAGGGGTTGGGAGAGGCTTCCTGTAGAAAATAGGATTTTAGTTGGGTCTTAAAGGAAGCCAATTGGTGAAGAGGAGAAGAGTTTTCCAAGCATGAGGGACAGTCAGAGAAAATTTCAGGAGTAAAGAGATGGAATATCTTGTTCAAAGAAAAACAAGGATCAGAGTAGGTGGTAGAATAAGGTAGATGAAGACTGGAAAGAGTAGGAAGTGGCTAGGGTAGGAAGGCTTGTGAATGCTAGGGGATTTTGTATTTATTCCTGGAGGTGACAGGGAGACACTGGAATCTATACAGTGTTGGAAGTGGGGAGTGTGGGGGGAAGGAATATGTGGTCAGAGTTGTGTAGGAAAATTACTTCAGTGGTTGAAGAAGGGGTGGATTGGAGTGGGCAAATGACTTGTGGAGCAGTGTTGGGGTTGAAGAAAGAAATTCTGGGGAATATAGGGAATGTAAAAATTAAATGTTTGTTGATGTTGAAAAGTGCTGTTAAAATTTGCCATATAAATGAGTAATTTTGTTTAAGTGCCAGCTGTCTACTAAAACCCTTTCTTAAATGCTCCAGCATCTAGTCCTCTTCCCCAAAAATGCTTTAACAGAACTTTTTTCTATATCTTGTTTTAGTAATATGCAAAGTCTATATATTAATTAGTACATTAGTTTTAATCTATAAACTCCCTAGAAGAGATAATAGCTATACATTTTTAACTTTTATATATTTTATATATAAAAGTTAAAAATGTATTTTATATATTTAATATATTATTTTTTATTTTATATATTTTTATATAATGTCACCACAAAATTGATAATTTATTTGTGAATGAAGAGCTGCAATCAGACTAAAAAATTACCACTAAGGTAATTTTAGATGTTTGAAGAATCATCCCTGAAAAACAAACACAGTAAGTGGCACACAGTTCCAGATGAAATTTCAATGAAGGTCAATAAATACTCATCCTATTACTATTCACTTTTTATCCAAAGGCCTCAGGAAAAAGGATGCACAAAAATCACAGAAAGGTTATAGCTCCCCGAGAAACAGCTGCCAAGTGAAGTGAAGCCCCTCACTCAGTCTTTCTCTCTCATTCTGAGCTGGATCTCCATCTTGATAAAGGCCTTTATATTCTCATCTTGGATGTGTTCATCCAGAGCAGCCAATGCTTTGGCTCCACCATCCTGATAGTGCCTTAGGAGCTGCTCAGCATATTCAATCCACACACAGTTGTGGCAGCCACTCATGCAGCAGTTTGTAGGGGGTGACAATAGTGGGGGCTGAGGATAGGAGGGCTCTGAAGAAGCTCCATCAGAGGGAGAGGAACCTTTCTGGATGGGAAGTACATCAGTCTTCATGTTGCTTTTTGGAGCGTCTGTTCCACAATCTTGACCTGTCTCATTCTTCTTAAAAGTCCTCCTGCTGCTGCTGAGGGTTCTAATATAGTACCTGCTGGAAATCCCAAGGAAGCCCAGGGGCCTAGCACAACTGCAGATTGGGAGTGACTCCTGAAGGTTGTAGAGAAATAAAAATTACTTAAACCGGAAAAATTTATCTGGTTTTGGGAGAAACTCTAAGAGAACAGAAGGCTACAGTTGATTCTGACAGACACATTCTTCCTGGAGCTGGGTGGAAGGTACTCAAGCCAGAGCACAAGCTAGAGCTGGAAGGAACCTTTAAAATAGCTTACTCCTTTATAGATTTATATACTTTATTTTACAGATGAGGAACTAAGACTTGAAGAAATGAAATGCCTTGTTCATGTTCATATAACTCCTTAGAAAAGTTTAAGTCTCCCGATTCCAAGTTCAAGGTACTTTTCCATTGCCTCCCTGGGCAAATACTTAGCACAGAGGAGGTGTTAGAAGCTCTAGTATATGGGGAGTTAGGAATCCAGTCCTGCCAGAGCCTGGAGAATAAATAAGCATGTCCCTGGCATTAAGAGTCCTTTAAGATCAGGTAACTCCCTGGATCCTTGCAGTCTTTAAAGGATATTCACTATTCTATACCCCAATAATTAGTAGTAAATGCTGTGCTGGCACCAACTTTTACTTGTTCTGCCCATTGTTAAAATGTTCTGTGGAAACACATCCAGGAAATTGGCAAACCACAAATGGTACAAACTGATTGATTTACTATTTTCTTGATCGTTTAGACTTGAGAAAGTGTTAATAAAACATGTTTAACTTTCCCCCCACTTCCAAGTTAAACAATTATTAACACACTAGCAACAAATCTTCCTTCCAAATAGATGATTCTGTGGCTAGTGTGCATGAGTTCAAACACTCATTGTGTGATTCTGCTGCATGAGCGGCTGCCACAACTGAGTATGCTGAGTGGAGCCAAAGCACTGACTGCTCTGGATGAACACATCCAAGATGAGACTATATATCAGTTTGCCTCAGTTTGCTCATTTGTAAAATGGGGATATTAAAAGCACCAACCCCCAAGATTGGTGTGAGACTCTTAACAATTGTAAAGCACTGTGCCTGGCACATAGTAAGCTTTATATAAATGTTGACTATTATTGATTACTACTAACATCATTACTAACAAAATAGCTGTTATCATCATTATTATCAGCCTAAGACCCTGAGAGGCTTAAAGACCTGGTCTACCTACGGGTCTGAGGGGCAGAAGCCTGGGTTCCCGCGTCCACCCTTCCTCCCAACCCCCGCCTCGGTGAGATCCCAGTGAAACACAAGTTCGTCTTTCTCGGCACTTCCTTGCGCGCTCACTGCGAGCTCCCACAGTCACTAACACTACCCCCAAGGCCTGGGCGGTGCACCACCTTCCGGTGACCTTTGCCCTTTGGCTCCCTGGGCTTAGACCTCTCGGTCCTCAATCCGCCTCTTCCTCCGCGGGTCCCTGGTACTTGCCCGGCGGAAGGGAGCGGCGGACATAGCGGCAGCTGCCAATCGTTTCCGGCCGCTAGTGCACCGAAGCAGCAGCATCCTAGCTAGGGTGGGAAGCGTGCACTTTCCCATGGCGAGGGTGGAGGGGTTTCCCTCATGCGTGGAGGCCCGGCAGTCCTCGAACCGCTCCAATAACCAATGGTCGTGGGGAGAAGGTGGGACAGAAAAGTTTGAGGGTGGGGCTGAGATGTGCCGGAGCGGAAGGCGGAAGTGCAACCACGTGGGGCGTGAGTGCGGTGGATGATGGCGAAAGCCAGGTCTGGCCACCCCAGCGCCCAAGGGCCGGCGAAATCCGCTTCCCAGAACCCGCGGAGACAGCAGGGACAGCCGGGACAGCCAAAACAAGGGAAGCAACCTCCGACGCCGCAGTCCGGGCAGGCAAGGTACGAAGCGTTCCACAAGATCTCATCATCGCCTCTCCCCAGCCAATCAGAATTCAACCGAATTTTCGAACGTCATTAGTATGTGTTAATTCAACAAGATAAATGATGTAATTATTTAATAGTAAAAACAACAGTGATGATTGCTAGATAGTATTATAACCGAAAGAGGTTAAAAATAATGATTGTAACCATGAGCAAACCAGTTAATCTCCGAGCCTCAGTTTCCTCATCTGTAAAATGGGAGTGGAACAGTTAGGCGGCACAGCGGATAGGCTGCCAGGCCTGGAGTCAGGAAAATTTCCTTCCTTCAAATCTGGCCTCAGGCATGTATTAGCCGTGTTACCCACTGGGCTAGTTACTTAACCCTGTTTGCCTCATTTTTCTCGTTTGTAAAATGAACTGGAAAAGGGGGGAAAAAAAGGCACTAAAGTATCTCTGCCAAGAAAACCTCCAATGGGGTCACAAAGAGTCAGACACGACTAAAATGACTGAACAACAATAGAATGGGAATGAAACACAGGTCCCAAAAAGCTTGTCAGTCTCACGTGAGATGTGTCTAGCACTTTGAAACCTTGAATTGTCAGTTATCAACATTACTATTTATTGTATGGTAATTTGAGGTCTACAAAATGTTTTTGGATATCATCCCTCAGATCTTATTTGGTCTTCTTTGTTTTCAAGCTCACTTAAGTACTCCACACCAGTCAAATTGTGAAAATGTTCTCTAGTGAGAAGAAAAGGAATTAAAGAGGTTAAGAAAACAGGTTGTCTTGAAATACTGAGATTATACTGTAGTGGTGTGGAATTTGGCACTTACTATTTATCATCCTCATTTAGCCAAATTATAATAATAAGTGGTTTACAAATTCCAAATCAGAGGTAATGTGGAATAGTTTAGGCCACTTTTCTCAGCCTGTTTCAATACCTCTAAAATGAAAACATTATAATATATTATCTGTTAAAATCTAGAACTGAAAGGAATCTCAAAATTCATCTAATCTACCACGCCCACCTATTTACTGATAAGGAAACTGAGGCCTAAGAAAGCTAAGTGATTTACATAAAGTAAAAAGTGGCAGAGAAGTAAGATTTCATACTAATACAGTGTATAAAACATACACACACACACTTTGGAAATATTAGGACATTATTTTTCTCATAACATACTTTGGATTTGGGGTATCAAGATCTCTTCAAGCTCAAAAATTCTATTCATTTAATGTGAAATAATTAACTAGTGGGGTCTTGACTAACTCATAGGAAATAAGTGAGGTGGTGATTAATCTAATTGTGATTACACCCATGAAAATTCAATTTAGGCTACAGCAGTTGTGGGTAAATGATGAGCCCCCAACCGAAGTACACATCCAAGAGTCACCAGTATAACCACCAGTTCAGAGTGAAGGTGTTCAGAAGGAGCTAACGCATTTCTTGTGTTGTTCTTTTTTGTGTTTTTTTTTTTCTTTCTAGAAAAGAAAAGAAGAAAGTAAACTCTAAGCCCAAAAACTTGGATGATCAAGAGATTCCTTTTCGACTTCGGGAAATTATGAAGAGCCGCCAGGAGATGAAAAAGCACATCAGCAAAAAGAAAAGAAAAGCAGGTAAGCTGTTCCTATCTTCAGGAGCAGCTGGAACATCCTTTGTGGGGTCTAAGCTTGTGACTTCAGGGAGTTCTTTGTATAGATGCTCAGCACTTATGCACAGCCACATGTCTTATTACTCGAGGGGAGGTGAAGAGGTGAAGTAACGTATCTGTGACACCACAGGCTCCACTCTGTCACTCTGAACACATCTTTAATTCATTTCCAGTCAGTTCAATGTTGATTGAGTAGTTTGTGTGGTGGATACTGAGAGAAATGAAAATACAGGCTCCGCCCTCAAGGAGTTAATGATCTAGTAGGAGAGTTAAACAGTTAGACAATTACTACATTGTGGCTTAGGGGCTCCATCTCTTCCACCACCCACCCACAATTTATAGGTTGGACCCAAAGGATTAAGTCGTTCAGTTTATAGAACTTGGTGGCTCTGTGCTCCTAAACCACATAGCTCACAAACCAAGTTGACAGTCTTCTGCAATCTGTCCAAGAGAATAAAAAAGAGAGTAGAGAAAGCAATCCATGCCCAGGACTTTCTTCCAATTCCTCTTCTGCATTTTCTTTTCTTTTGTTTTTTCTTTAAAGTTTCCAATAGTATTTTATTTTTCCAATTACATGTAAAGATAGTTTTCAACATTCATTTTTGTAAGATTTTGAGTTCCATGTTTTTTCTCCCACCCTTCCTGACCTCCCCTTTTCCCAAGATAGCAAACAATCTGAAATAGGTTACACTCCTGCATTTTCTAATATTTTCATATGTAGATGGGCTACTCTAGGTCAGCAAAAGGTCAGATCTTTAGGTCTTGTAGTCTGTTACCTGCCCTTTGCATCCTTTAATGTCATCTAACTTGACTGGAGAACTCAATTGATCTAGAGTTCCCAAATAATCATATTCACCTTCATCATAGAATAAAATTGAATATATTACCTGTCTGTTGAGTGTTTCAGGGGTTATGAAAGAGTTAACATTGGGCTGAGAGCAGGAAGGTAGTATGGATTAAGTGGAATGTGAGCAGTGTCATGATGGATGGATGATACTTTAGTTGGCAGAAAGTCAAGAAAGAGAAACAGCAGGAACAAAGGTATAGACATGGGGAAACCCAGACATCAGAGTAGTTCAGACTAGCTAGCCCCTAGGATACATATGGAGTACAGGAGGTAGGAGAAGGAGAGTTAAATTAAATGAAAGTTTGGACTTCATGCTTTCTAGATCCCTTCCAGTTTGAAATCTCTGATCATTTTGCTTTGATTGGGCCTGTTTAAAAATCTTTTTTTCCCCATTTCTCTCTCCAGCAGGGGTTCTTAACCTGGGCTTTCTAAACTTTTTTTTTAGGGGCAGGATCACAATTATTTCAATATAATTTATTTCTTTTGTAATCCTGTAATCTTTTTTCAATCCTTTATGCATTTGGAAACATTATTCTGAGGTAGTATCTATACAGTGAGTCAGGCTACATTTAGCTTTTTGTTTAAGCTCTTGTGTGCAGAATACAGTGCTCAGTACTGGGAAGATGCAAAAACAGAAAAGATTAAGAACACTTGCTTTATGGGAAATGTAATTTTAGAATAGATTACATTAAAGACTGACAAGTCTTTCTTCTCCTTATAAACTAGAGAGTCCTTCCTTATTCTCTTAAATAAATCTCTTCTCCCCCATTTCTGAGATTTCTGGCATATTGTAAAAAGTAGGAGAGTTAGGAGGTTTGGGTTCTTTTTTTTTTTTTTTTCCTGAGGCAATTGGGGTTAAGTGACTTGCCCAGGGTCCCACACTTAGGAAGTGTTAAGTGTCTGAGGCCAGAGTCAGGTACTCCTGACTTCAGGGCCATTGTTCTATCCACTGTGCCATTTAGCTGCCCTGAGGTTTGGGTTCTTGACCCACTTCTGCCACTAAAAAGCATTGTGACCATTACCAGTCTGGGTCTCACCATCTCCCTCCCTAAAATGAATGATTGCTTATTCGGGTCACTTTCTGTTCTGGTTGTTCCCCTAGTCCAAGTGGCATTCAGGCAGAAGTTTGAGAAGGAAGCCATGGGATCCCTGTCAGACATCCCAGTTCCCAAGTTCAAGCAGGGGAAGAAGGAGTCGGACAAAGCATATGTCCACCGAATGGAACAGGAGGCCCAGCATGTGATCTTCCTCAGTGAGAACCAAGTAGAATGGAAGCCTGAGAAGGAAGAAGCTCCTCAGCAAAAGAAAGAGAAATCTCAGCGGAAGAAAGAGTGAGTTGGGTGTGGCGGAGATGGGACCGGGATTTTTTTAGACCTCTAGCTTGAGGGTACTGCCAGGCCAGTGGGACTTGAGAGGCTTCTAGACCTCAGAGCACTAATTGCACCCTGGCAGCCATGCTGGAGATCCGCTAGCAGGTGACGACAGAAACCCCCACATAACTCCTGAGGCAGACCTGGAGAAGCAAGTTTCCAGTTTGAGGCAAATCACTAAACAGAATTTTTTTTTTTTAAATATTTGTACTAGGCTGGATACTGTGTAATTAAATTTCCTGCCTTCAAGGAGTTTGAGATCTAGTTGAGGAAACAATAAGTGAAACACGTGAGACATCAAACAGATCAGGATACTGTGTGAGTAGTCAGTTGTGTGGCAAGGACTAGTCTAATACAAGCATTTATTTTATGC
Source organism: Myrmecobius fasciatus (assembly GCA_023553655.1). Taxonomy (NCBI): domain Eukaryota; kingdom Metazoa; phylum Chordata; class Mammalia; order Dasyuromorphia; family Myrmecobiidae; genus Myrmecobius; species Myrmecobius fasciatus. Next base: position 259,391 of record JAJPUD010000412.1, read on the forward strand.
TCTTGCTGTGGGCAAAATACAGTGCTCAGCCCTGGGAAGATGAAAAGACAAAAATAAAGTTCCTGCTTTCAAGAAGCTTAAATTCCACAGGGGGCTAGTGCATGTAAGCGCATTGGTATATATGTAATTAAGTGGGGAAATGATACTTGCTTTTAGTAGGAGGTAATACTATGAGCCAAGCCCAAGATGATGACAGTGACGATGATGATGGCAGCTATGACAAGATAGCATTTATATAACATAACATTTAAGGTCTGCAAAGTGCTTTACCTTTATTATCTCATTTTTATAGAACCTTCTAAAGTACATGCCATTATTGTCCCCATTTTACAGATAAACAAATTGAGGTCAGTAGTAGTTAAGTGAATTATCCAGAGTCACATAGCCATTAAGTATATAAAGCTGGTTCTGAACTCAGGTCTTCCTAACTCCAAGCCCACTCACTATCCATTGAGCCACCTGCCTGCCTAATGGATTAGTTACTCTCTTCGAAGACATGGAGTTCGAAGGGTAGAATGCTGAGTTTGAGGAACCCCATGGAGACCATTCATGGTCACAAAGTGTCCCATGGGCAAGAAGGCCAGAATAAAAAATTTCATTGCTAGCTATTTGTGGACTCCATTATTCCTAGAGTCCCTTTCCTCTTTCCTTACTCTAGTTATAGTGCTTTTCCTTTCCTCCTTAGTATGCCAATTTCTTGGATTTAAACATTGAAAGACTTTGTCCTGGAGTCTCACCAACTCAGGCTTTGTTAGAAGAATGTTATATTTGGATTTCTAAAACTATTAATGGTATAAATTTACCTTTACTGGATATTTATTATGTTTTGGGGCTTTTTCTAAAATTTGCAATTGCCCAAAAAGCTGGGATGTAGCACTTATGTTGAGTGATAAAATCAGCATCCACAAAGTGCATATGATCAATGGGTTAAAATAAAATTAGACTTAATAAGAATAAGTAGAAAGTCTGTTCAAAAGCTCAAGTACAAGGTAAAGGAAAATGTGACTAGAAATATTTTTTCATGTGAAAAAGATTTCATAATTTTTGTGGACTATAAACTCAGTTTGAATCAGCAATGCACTGTGGCTAACAACAACAACAAAAAAGCTAAGGTTATCTTGGAAGGAAGGAAAGGTAACAAGCCCTCATTAAGTACCCCTTAATGGACCAGGCACTGGGCTAAGCACATTACAAATTCATAAATTGTTTTGAGCCTATCATTTGATTCTTAAAACAACTAGGTGCTATTATTTCCCCTATTTTACAGTTTAGGCAATTGAGGCAAACAGATGCTTAAGTGTCTTGCCCAGGATCACATAGCCAATACTGGTCTGAGGCCAGATTTGAACTCGGGTCTCCCTGACTTCAGTTCTGGTATTCAGTCTACCGTGTTAGTAGTTGCCTTTTAAGTGACATTAAAAGATGTTTATCGTTCCTAGCCTATATCTGGGTTATCGTGTCCAATTCTGGGTGTCACATTTTCCAGAGGAAAACCTCCAGGATAATGAAGGGTCTCAGAATTGAGTCACAGAAGAATCATTTGAATTTGAGATACTTAACCTAAAAGAGAAAAGAACTAATTTGTTATATAGAAGTGTTAGACTTGGATGTGATTGGTTCTTGGGGGTCTGAACCAAGATCATTGGATAGAAATGACAAGAAATCTGTTTTCAGGACAGTGTAAAAACAAACTTCTTATTAATGCTATCCAGAAATGGAATGATAGAGGGAAGAGCAGCCTGAGTAAACTTTCAGAGGGGATGCTGTAGATTAATTAATGCCATGTAGGGATGTTGAATAAAAGTATATGAGTCCCATGTCACTAGAGTTCTCTGATTATTCTTGACTATTATAGGGCTTTTTGGAAGTTTCCAGAGAGGGTTATCTTCTTGTTCCTTCTGATCCATTTTCTTCAGACTCTCTAACTCTGTTTTGTGTTTCACCTTATAGTTATTAACTTCTGGATAGTTGGAAGAGTGGATAGATCACTGGGCTGGGAACTAGGAAGACTCATCTTCTTGAGTTCAAATCTGACTTCAGACATTTATTGGCTGTATGACCCTGGGCAAGTTACTTACCCCATAGTTACCTTATCTGTAAAATGATCTGGAGAAGGACATGAAAATCCACTCAGTATCTTTGCTAAGAAAATCCCAAATGGAGCCAGGAAGAGTCAGACATAACAATAGCAACAGTTGTATGCATGTGCACATGAGAGAGAGAGATGTATATCAATTCAACATCCTGGAAAATAAATATTTTTAAAATGAATTCTGTTTTGGCTTTTTAGGTTCCAGAGAAGGCGTTTGGATAAAGTTCGACATCAGAAAGAGGAAAAGGCAATAGCCAGCTTGGAAAAAGAACTATTTCAAGGTAGTGCTTGGAATTTGTCTTCCTGTCACCTGTTTTTGCAAATGGGGCCAGAAGAAATGACTGCATTTTAGATATTTCTAAGAACTTGTATATCCAAGAGCAGGTTAGCTAGCATTCAGTGGTTTCAGTCATGCCATTTGTGAAATCTTTTAATAATAAAAATAATCACAGTTGGCATGTGTATCATGGCATGATGTTTGCAGATCCCTTTGTATACATTATCTCATTTGATCTGACAACTTTTTACTTTTTTCTGTGGATAGGGACTCAGAGTGGTTCACATAGTAAAGGGCAAGGGTGAAATTCAAGCTCAAGCTTCACCTGACTCCAGGGCTACCTGTATCTGGCTTAATATCTGTAGCCCCAGCCATATGTGATACAATTTGAACCAAAATCGAATTTTCTCTCTGGAGTTATTTTTTATTAGAGAAGGTAGAGCAGGATTATAGGTGGTTCTTGATTAAAGAAGGGGCAGGAAGAGATGAGATATGAAGGTTTAGCTGTGTAGCCCACATTCTATAATATATATGTTGTTCTCAATCTTCCTCTTCCCATTGTAGATTCCGTGAAATTTGGTGAAGTTGTCCTTCAGCCTCCAGAATTAACAGCAAAGCCAAGGAAGAGCACAAATAGTGACAAGGTAATGTGGGACCCAAGTGAGAGGGGGAACATGTCATATTAATGGTTCATGTGAAATAACCTTCTCTGTCACTTTAGCACCTGGTCTGTGCCCTGAGGGGGCTGGAAACCGTTCACACAGACCCTAGTACTATTCTTAGTGCTGAGAATAGCCTTCTCTCCTGGGCCCCAACCTTCCATCCTCATTGCCCCCTTTTTCCTCAGCTCAGCAAGAAGTCGCTATTGCTGACGAGCCTCCTGGACCCTAGCAGTGTCCTCCAGCCCCCAGCTGTCTCCCTGGCTCGCCAGCGGATTGTGGCCGAGGAGAGAGAGCGTGTTGTGCAGGCTTACAGGGAGCTCAAAAAACACAAGCAGCAACAGCTAGAGCAAAGGAAGGCCTCTAGCCTATCAGAGGGGAAGCCAAAGAAACCGGCATGAGGAAGAGCCCCAGGGATTTACAGGACTTGATGCTGGCATGCAGGAATAACGGTGATGACTCTTCTTGTAGAGGCAGAAGAACTTAGGCCTATTTGGCTTCCCCTTTATCACTAGCTACTGCAGGAGCTAGGAAATTACCTCTGGGTGGAATAAAGTGACTCTGGACAACCCAGAAACAGTACTCAGAATCAGAGTGCCAGACCTGAACATTTTCTGGACCAAAATGCTCAAGTGGTCCCTGGCTTTATTCCCATCATACATACTAGGGCTTTGCCTGCCTGGTGCCAAGAGACCGGATAGGTGCTGTGGGCCAAAGACAGCTTCCTATGCATTTACCAGCCAAGACATTTCCCAGGAACTGCAGAAGTCTAACCCTGAAACCCTGATTATCCTATGATTGATTCTGTATTTTTGTATCACATTGATACTGGACTTGTGGAAGGTAAAATTCTGAGCGGCTGCCAAATTTGGGTATGACTGGTGCTTAATAAATTCTTGATTTGATTGACTACTTGTCATTTTTATCTATAACCCTAAACAGTGAAACTTGGCAACATCACGTTCTTCTGTCTTGGCTTTTTTTTTTCTTTTTTTTCCCCCTGGTGCTGGAAATAGAATGTATGTGAATGGCAGGCCTAAGAGAGCAAGGACTGGGGGAGGACCACATCCTATCCATTACCTTATCAAATGTATATTAAGTATATGATTCTGAGCAAGTCATTTAACCCTTTTTGTCTCAGTTCCTTATCTGTAAAATGAGCGGGAGAAGGATATAGCGAAACACTCTAGTATCTTTGCCAAAAAACCCCAACAAACCCCAAAATGGGGTCATGGAGAGTTTTTGTGGCAGCTGAAATCAAATAGTGGGCAGAGGCTAGTTGTTTTTCTAGGTTATTTATTCTTCCTGAATTTCTGCAACCTGTTTTAATATGCTGGAATTTAAGAGAGAGCAGGATTTTAGAGCTTTTTTGGTCATTCTACTATGGATATAGAAATGCCCATTTTATTCTTGAATGGAGGATAAAAAAAAATTCATTAAAAAATCTTTCTCAGTGATAAAGGCATTTAAAGCAAGGATTACATAGGGGTTAAGTATGATTAGGGAACCAATTAGTATGTAGGATTGCTGTGCATCAGTGGAGTCCCAGAAGAAATGAGAATGCAAGATTTGTAGTGGACAGGTCAGCATCGTTTCCTTGCTTTCTCCAGATGAGAGAATTAGCAGTTTGAGATTAGTAGAGCTACAGTGAAGTGAGCAGAACCAGGAGATCATTATTCATGGCAACAACAATACTATATGAGGATCAGTTTTAATGGACATGACTCTCTTCAACAATGAAATACCTCAAACCAGTTCCAATTGCTCGGTGAAGAGAGCCATATACACCCAGAGAGATGGATGTGAAATGTGGACCACAACATAACATTTTCATGTTCTCTATTGATGTCTGCTTGCATTGTATTTCCTTTATCGGATTATTCTTTCTTGTAGATATGATTTCTCCTGCACAAAAAATGATGCAATAACTATACAAATATTCGATTTCTTAAGTATTCTAACATAATTATCATGTAGTGGATAGCCTGCCATCTAGGGGAAGGGTGGGGAGTAGGGGGGAAAAATTTGTAACAGAAAGCTTTGTAAGGGTTAATGTTTAGGAATTACCCATACATATGTTTTGCAAATAAAAAGTACTAATTAAAAAAAAAGATTAGTAGAGCTAGAAAAGCTGAAAGACAATGGAGTAATTAATTAATTTAAAAGGTAGATCACAGAACTTTGTGGAAATGAGTAGCTACAGGACCAAGACTGACAGGAGGGAAATAGAGCCAGACCACATGGGATGGGCTGAGAACAGTGAAGGATCAAATCATTTGTTTTTAAAATCATACAGATTCATTTGTTTTGACTTCTCTGTTTGGTACTTGAGGCCCTTTATAACCTAATACTCTTCCCCCAACTTTCCCCATTTTAAGTTCCAGACCAAATCCCACCCTCTACAAAAAAAGCCTTTCTCAATCCTTAATTCTAATATCTTCTCTCTGGGATAATTTTCTCCTTGCCCTGTGTATAGTTTGTTCACATTTGTTTGTTTACATGTTGACTCCCCCATTAGGAATAACTAATGGTCAGGAATTGTCTTTTGCCTTTCCTTGTGTCTCCAGAATTTAAAATAGTACTTGACCCATAGTAAGTTGGCAATCAATAAATCAGTGATTGATTTTTAAGTATATTTCCCTACAGTTCAGTAATTACTGCAAGCACAGGAATTCAGAATTAATTAGGTGATGTAAAGACAAGAGATTGGCTTAGATTGGAGAATCTCAGAGTTTCAGTTTGTCAAGAAGGAATTGTCTGAGGTAATGAAGATGGCTAAAATGAGCTGACTCTGAAGTAGAGTGAAGCATTTCACCAATTTTAAGGGTGGAAGGTAGCAGTATCACCCATTCTGCCCCCATACTTTACCCTCAATCTCTTAGTTTCAAGGCTTGTCATATACAGCAAATGGGACAAGGCTTATTACCCTGCCAGGAGTTTCTTCCTGTTTGGGTTTATAAGCTCCATCAAGATCTAAAGAATGGACCTTCCTTGATATTTGTGCTGGGAATTGTATCAGAAGGCTCTTAATCCATGGAGAATCTGTAGAGGGAAAAGGTAAAATAACAATAGGGATGATAGCTCACAGTCTAATGGGGGAGTCAGTGGGCAAACAAATATATACAAATGGGAAATAATAAAGAGTGATGACAGTTACTTTAATCAGTCTAAAAGCATGCATTAAGCACCACTGTGTACTAAGCACTGAGGTACAAAGACAAAAGGGAAATTCTGTCTTCAACAGCTTACATTATACTGGGGGATTTATTCATGAAAGTAGAAACATGACATTTATGCAAGACCTGTGGAGATAAGAGTATTGAGATGAGGCGACAGGATGTGATTTTAGTTTTAGGAGGAACAGAGCAGTGGACAGGGCTATGTCTTCCTTTGCACCTAAGGAGAGAAGATGAGATTATAATGGATTGAAGAGGGAGCCTGGACACTAACTGTGGCAGACTGGCTTTAAAGCCAAACATCTCTATGGAACACAAAGTTCAGACTGTGATTGATCCTTTTAAGAACTGAGAAGGCTGTGGAAAGATTTTACTCCCTTTTTTTTCCCCTTTCCCCCTATTTATCCCCATACCCTGACATTTAAATTCATAGTTCACTATTCTTTTAAAGTCATTTATTGGGTACTTTTAGTAGTACTTCAAAGCTTTCTCCAGATAAAACTAAATTAATGTCAGTTGTTTAGGAGTCATATATTTGATTTTATACAGAGAGTATGGGATGTGGGGATACTTACAGCTAACTTGAAAACACAAAAATTTAAGTAGGTCAGAGAACTAACCTTGTGATCAGACTTTGATACAAACTAGAAGCTTTGATGATTCTTAATAATAAACTATTTTAATAAAGTTATCTAAATAATAGAGAAAGAGATCCACATGGACCTGAAAAGTTACTACATATACAGACATTTTTGCTTCCTTGCATGTAATACACACACACACACACTCACACATACAAAGAGCAAAGTGGGGAAGTGGTTAATGGCCAAAATTCCCTTTTGAAAATTAGCCTACTGTTAGCAGTAAAATAAAATTTGATTTGGAGATGGTCTAAGCCGACAAATTCTTTTGAGACACATTGCATCACCCCCCCAGACCTCAATATTTATTTGGGATACCACTCCTTACCCCAACATTTGAGGGTGTACCTCATCATTCTGAGACTCAATTTGGGTTTCCCTAACTCCCCTGGGCTAGAAGTAGAGTAGACCATGCACACTGGCAGAATCAATTAGCTTTGACCAGCTCCATTTCTACTCGGGGAGCATCTATCTCTCCTTAGAGATAGTTCTCCCACACTCTCCCAGGAGCTTATATTGATGTCAAATTTGATGTAGAACTCCTTAGCCCCAGTGAAGCTCATAACTCTTCAAACTGAATAAACCTCCAGCTTCAGCCTTCTGAGGAGAGAGGATGACAGGCCCGTGTCACTATACTCAGCATCAGTTGTATTATAAAAATATTAAGAAATAAGTGTCCCCAGGTGGATTTGCATGTGAATTCTACCAAACATTTAAAGAACAATTAATTTCAATACTCTGCAAACAATTTGGAAAAATAGGGAAAGAAGGAATACTACCAAATTCTTTTTATTATACAGATATGATGCTGACACCTAAACTAGGTAGGGTCAAAACAGAGAAAGAAAATTATAGATCAATTTCCCTAATGAATATTGATGCAAAAATCTTTTTTTATTAAAGCTTTTTATTTACACAACATATGCATGGGTAATTTCTCAACATTGATCCTTGCAAAATCTTCTGTAACAAAATTATCCCCTCCTTGCCCCCACCTCCTCCCTTAGATGGCAGATAATCCAATACATGTTAAATATGTTTAAATATATGTTAAATACAATGTATATATACATGTTTATACAATTATCTTGCTGCACAAGACAAATCTGATCAAGAAGGAAAAAAGACTGAGAAAGAAAACAAAATACAAGCAAATGATAACAGAGATTGAGAATGCTATGTTGTGGTCCACACTCAGTTCCCAGGCCTCTCTCTGGGTGTAGATGGCTTTCTTCATCACTGAACAATAGGAACTGGCCTGAATCATCTCATTGTTAAAAAGTGCCACATGCATCAGAATTGGTCATCATATAGTCTTGTTGCCATGTATAATGATCTGGTTCTGCTCATTTCACTTAGCAGCAATTCATGCACGTCTCTCCAGGCCTCTCTGAAATCATCCTGCTGGTCGTTTCTTACAAAACAGTAATATTCCATGACATTCATATACCATGATTTATTCAGCCATTCTCCAATTGATGGGCATCCATTCAGTTTCCAGTTTTTAGCCACTACAAAAAGGGCTGCCACAAACATTTTTGATGCAAAAATCTTAAATAAAATATTAGCAAAGAGATTACAGAAAATCAACCCCAGGATAATACATCATGACCAAGTAGGATTTATACCAGGAATGCAGGGCTGGTTCTATATTAGGAAAACTATTATTAATTGGCTATATCAATAACCACATTAACAAAAATCATGATTATTTCAATAGATGCAGAAAAAGCATCTGACAAAATCACACACCCATTCCTATTAAAAACATCAGGGAGTACAGGAATAAATGGAGTTTTCTTTAAAATGATCAATAGCATCTATTTAAAACCATCAGCAAGCATCATATGTAATGGGGACAAACTAGAACTATTCCAAATAAGATCGGGGTGAAACAAGGCTGCCCACTATCACCATTACTATTCAATATTGTATTAGAAATGTTAGCTTTGGTAATAAGAGAAGAAAAAGAAATTAAAGGAATTAGAGTATGTAATAAGGAAACCAAATTAGTGCTCTTTGCAGATGATATAAGGATATACTTAGAGAATCCTAGAGAATCAACTAAAAAACTACTAGAAATAATTCACAACTTTAGCAAAGTTGCAGGACACAAAATAAATCCACATAAATCAGCAGCAATTTTATATATTACCAACAAAGTCCAGCAGCAAGAGATAAAAAGAGAAATTCCATTTAAAATAATTGTAGATAGTATAAAATATTTGGGAGTCTACCTGCCAAAGCAAAGTCAGGAACTATATGAACACAATTGTAAAACACTTTTCACACAAATAAAGTCAGATCTAATCAACTGGAAAAATATCAAGTGCTCATGGGTAGCTCAACCTAATATAATAAAAATGACAATACTATGTAAACTAATCTACTTACTCAGTGCCAATACCAATGAAACTCCCAAGAAATTATTTTACAGAGCTAGAAAAAATAATAACCAAGTTTATCTGGAAAAACAAAAGGTCAAGGATTTCAAGGGAATTGATGAAAAAATTCAAATAAAGGTGGCCTAGCTTTACCAGATCTAAAACTTAACTAAAATTATAAAGCAGTGGTCCATGTGCAAAAATGTTTGTGGCAGTCCTTTTTATAGTGGCAAAAAACTGGTAATTGAGTGGATGCCCATCAGTTGGAGAATGGATGAACAAGTTATGATATATGAATGTTATGGAATATTATTGTTCTATAAGAAACGATCAGCAGGATAATTTCAGAGAAGCCTGGAGAGACTTACATGAACTGATGCTAAATGAAATGAGCAGAACCAGATGGTTGTACATAGTAACAAGCAAGATTATATGATGATCAATTCTTATGGATATGGCTCTTTTCAACGAGATGATTCAAACCAGTTTCAATGATCTTGTGGTGCAACGTAACATTTTCATGATCTCTATTGACATTTGCTTGCATTGTGTTGCCTTTCTCTGATTTTCTTTTTTTCTTGTAGATAGGATTTTTCTTGCATAACTTGTCAAGCATTTCAACATTATTAACATGTAGTGGACTTCCTGCCATCTAGGGGAGGGGAGGGGACTGGGGGTAAAATTTGTAATGGAAAGCTTTGTAAAAATCAATGCTGGGGAACTACCCATACATATGTTATACAAATAAAAAGCTTTAATAAAAAAAAAATGATCTTGTGATGAAGAGAGCCATCTGCAACCAGAGAGAGGAACACAACATAGTATTTTCACTCTTTTTGTTGTTGTTTGCTAACATTTTATTTTGCTTTTCTTTTTTTCTTGTGAGGCATGATAATTGTATAAATATGTATGTATATATTGGATTTAACATATATTTCTATCATGTTTAACATATATTGGACTACTTGCCATCTAGGGAAGGAGGTGAGTGAAAGAGGGGAAAATTGAAACACAAGGTTTTACAAGGGTTAATGTTGAAAAATTATATATGCATATGTTTTGAAAAATAAAAAGTTTTTTAAATACCAAATTGGAAATTCTGAAAATAAAAGGGGAGATTAATAAAATTGAAAATAAGAAAACTATTAAATTAATAAATAAAACTAAGAGTTGGTTTTATGAAAAAAAACCAACAAAATAAATAAGCCTTTAGTTAATTTGATTAGAAAAAGGAAAGAGGAAAATCAAATTGTTAATCTCAAAAATGATAAGGGAGAACTTTCCTCCAAAGAAGACTAAATTAGAGCAATAATTAGGAGTTACTTTGCCCAACTTTATGCCAATAAATTTGATAATCTAAATGAAATGGAGAAATATGTACAAAAATATAGATTACCCAGGTTAACAGAAGAGGAAATAAATTATTTAAATAGCCCTATTTTAGAAAAAGAAATAGAACAAGCTATTAACCAACTCCCTAGGAAAAAATCTCCAGAGCCAGATGGATTTACATGTGAATTCTAGCAAACATTCAAAGAACAATTAATTCCAATATTATATAAACTATTTGAAAAAATAGGGAAAGAAGGTGTAGTACCAATTCCTTCTATGATACAGATATGGTGCTGATAGCTAAACCAGGTAGGGTGAAAACAGAGAAAGAAAACTATAGACCAATTTCCCTAATGAATATTGATGCAAAAAATTTAAATAAGATATTAGCAATGAGATTACAGAAAGTCATGCCCAGGATAAAGCACTATGACCAAGTAGGATTTATAACAGGAATGCAGGGCTGGTTCATTGTTAGGAAAACTATCAACATAATCAATTATATTAATAACCAACCTAACAAAAATCATATGATTATTTCAATAAATGCAGAAAAAGCATTCGATAAAATCCAACACCCTTTCCTATTAAAAACACTAGAGAGTATAGGAATACATGGGCTTTTCCTTAAAATGATTAGTAGCATCTACTTAAAACCATCAGCAAGCATCATATATAATGGAGACAAACTAGAACCATTCCCAATAAGATCAGGAGTGAAACAAGGCTGCCCACTGTCACCATTACTATTTAATACTGTATTCGAAATGTTAGCTTTGGCAGTAAGAGAAGAAAAAGAGATTAAAGGAATTAGAGTAGGTAATGAGGAAACCAAATTACCACTTTTTGCAGATGATATGATGGTATACTTAGAGAACCCCAGAGACTCAACTAAAAAATTACTAGAAACAATTCACAACTTTAGCAAACTTGCAGGATACAAAATAAATCCACATAAATCATCAGTATTTTTATATATTACCAACAAAGTTCAGCAGCAAGAGATATAAAAAGAAATTCCATTCAAAATAACTGTCGATAGTATAAAATATTTGGGAATCTATCTGCCAAGGAGCAACCATGAACTATACAAACTAAACTGCAAAACACTTTCCACACAAATAAAGCCAGACCTAATCAATTGGAAAAACATCAAGTGAGCATGGGTAGGCCTAGCAAATATAATAAAAATGACAATAGGGGCAGCTAGGTGGCCCAGTGGATAGAGCACCAGCCCTGAAGTCAGGAGGACCTGAGTTCAAATCTGATCTCAGACACTTAACATTCCCTAGCTGTGTGACCCTGGGCAAGTCACTTAACCTCAATTGCCTCAGCAAAAAGAAAAAAGAAAAAAAAAAAATGACAGTACTACCCAAACTCATTTACTTATTTAGTGCCATACCAATCAAACTCCCGAGAAATTATTTTACAGATCTGGAAAAAATAGTAGCAAAGTTCATTAGGGAAAACAAAAGGTCCAAAATTTCAAGGGAATTAATGAAAAAAAAAAAAAAAAAGGCTGACAACAGTGGCCTTGCTGTACCAGATCTAAAACTATATTACAAAGCAGCAGTCATCAAAACCATTTGGTACTGGCTAAGAAATAGAGTAGTCAATCAGTGGAATAGTATAGAATCACAGGGTAAACTAGGCAATAACTATAGCAGTCTAGTGTTTGATAAACCCAAAGCCCCCAGCTTTTAGGATAAGTACTCACTATTTGACAAAAACTGCTGGGAAAATTGGAAACTAGTGTGGAAGAAATTAGGGCTTGACCCACACCTAACACCACATACTAAGATAAGATCTAAATGGGTTCATGATTTAGATATAAAGAGTAATATTATAACCAAATTAGAGCAACATAGGATAGTTTACCTCTCAGACCTGTGGAGAAGGAATAAATTTATGTACAAAGAAGAACTGAAACTCTTAAATGAATACCAGATAGATAATTTTGACTACATTAAGTTAAAAAGTTTTTGTACAAACAAAACTAATGCTGACAAGATTAGGAGGGAAGCAATAAATTGGGAAATCATCTTTATATTTAAAAGTTCTGATAAAGGCCTCATTTCTAAAATATATGGAGAATTGTCTCATATTTGTAAGAATTCAAGCCATTCTACAATCGATAAATGGTCAAAGGATATAAACAATTTTCACATGATGAAATTAAAACTATTTCTAATCATATAACAAGTTGCTCCAAATCACTATTGATCAGAGAAATGCAAATTAAGACAACTCTGAGGTACCATTAGACACCTGTCAGATTGGCTAAAATGACAGGAAAGGATAATGACAAATGTTGGAGGGGATGTGGGAAAACTGGGACACTGATGCATTGCTGGTGGAACTGTGAACGGATCCAACCATTCTGGAGAGCAATTTGGAACTATGCTCAAAAAGTGATCAAACTGTGCATACCCTTTGACCCAGCAGTGTTTCTACTGGGCTTATATCCCAAAGAGATCTTAAAGGAGGGAAAGGGACCCACATGTGCAAAAATGTTTATGGCAACCCTTTTTGTAGTGGTTAGGAACTGGAGAATGAATGGATGCCCATTGATTGGAGAATGGATAAATAAATTATGGTATATGAATGATATGGAATATTATTGTTCTATAAGAAATGACCAGCAGGATGACTTCAGAGAGGCCTGGAGAGACTTGCATGAACTGATGCTGAGTGAAGTGAGCAGAACCAGGAGATCATTATACACGGCAACAAGACTATACGATGATCAATTCTGATGGACATGGTTCTCTTCAACAATGAAATGTTTCAAACCAGTTCCAATTGTTCAGTGAAGAAAGCCATATACACCCAGAGAGAGGGATAGGAAATGTGGACCACAACATAACATTTTCATGCCCTCTATTGATGTTTGCTTGCATTGTGTTTCCTTTCTCAAATTTTTTTTTCTTGTAGATCCAACTTTTCTTGCACAGCAAGATACCTGTAAAAATATGTATACATATATTCGATTTGTCAAGTATTTTAACATAATTAACATGTAGTGGACTTCCTGCCATCTAGGGGAGGGGTGGGGATTAGGGGGGAAAAATTTGTAACAAAAAGCTTTGTAAGAGTCAATGTTGAAAAATTACCTATACATATGTTTTGCAAATAAAAAGCTTTAATAAAATTTTTTTTAAAAAATTAAAAAAACATTATCCAGAAATTAAAAAAAAGAAAAGAAAAGAAAAAAGAAAAAGCTTTAATAAAAAATTAATAAAATAAAGCAGTGGTCATCAAAACCATTTGGTGCTGGCTGAGAAATAGAGTCATCAATCAGTGAAATAGGTTAGGTTCACAAGAAACAATAGTTAATGACTATGGTAATGTATAAACCCAAAGAACCCAGCTTTGGGGATAAGAACTCACTATTTGACAAAAATTGCTGGGAAAATTAGAAACTAGTATGGCAGAAACTAGGTATTAACCCACAACCAACACTGTATACCAAGATAAGATCAAAATAGGCTCATGATTTAGACATAAAGAGTGATATTATAAGCAAATTAGAAGAACAAAGGATAGTTTACTTCTCAGATCTGTGACCAAAGAAGAATTGAAATACATCACTGAATATAAAATGGATAATTTTGATTATATTGAGTCAAAAAGTTTTTGTACAAACAAAACCAATGCAGACAAGATTAAAAGGG
>JAJPUD010000412.1:274025-288774 GCA_023553655.1 Myrmecobius fasciatus
GCCCAGTAGAAACACTGCTGGGTCAAAGGGTATGCACAGTTTGATAATTTTTTGAGCATAGCTCCAAATTGCTCTCCAGAATGGTTGGATCCGTTCACAGTTCCACCAACAATATATCAGTGTCCCAGTTTTCCCACATCCCCTCCAACATTCCTCATTATCTTTTCCTGTCATCTTAGCCAATCTGATAGGTGTGTAGTGGTACCTCAGAGTTGTCTTAATTTGCATTTCTCTGATCAATAGTGACTTGGAGCACCTTTTCATATGACTAGAAATAGTTTCTTCATCTGAAAATTGTCTGTTCATATCTTTTGACCATTTATCAATTGGAGAATGGCTTGAATTCTTATATATTTGAGTCAATTCTCTATATATTTTAGAAATGAGGCCTTTAACAGAATCTTTGAATGTAAAAATATTTTCCCAGTTCATTGTAAAGACCTTATTTCTAAAATATAAAGAACTGATTCAAATTTATAAGAACTCAAGCCATTCTTCAACTGATAAATGGTCAAAGGATATGAAGAGACAATTTTCAGATGAAGAAATTGAAACCATTTCTAGTCATATGAAAAGGTGCTCTAAATCACTATTGATCAGAGAAATGCAAATTAAGACAACTCTGAGGTACCACTACAAACCTGTCAGATTGGCTAAAATGACAGGAAAAGATAACAACGAATGTTGAAGGAGGTTTGGGGAAAATGGGACACTAATGCTTTGTTGGTGGAGTTGTGAACTGATCTAATCATTCTGGAGAGCATTTTGGAACTGTGCCCAAAGGCTATCAAACTATGTATGCCCTTTAACCCAGCCTGTGTCTAAAAGGTCTGTATCCCAAAGAGATCATAAAGGAGGAATCTAGAAGAGGGGGTAGTAGAAGGGAGGGAGAAAAAATTGTAACACAAGGTTTTGCAAGCATGAATGTTGAAAACTATCTATGTATATGTTTTGAAAATAAAAAGCTTTATAAAAAAATAAATAAAATTGTTGGTTTTAAGTTGTCATTGTTTGTCCTTTGTTCTTGAAGAGGACCATGACATCAAGGAGATGATGCCATGAACTGAAAAAAAAAAAAAAAAAAAAGAATCTTAGGTAAGGGAGGCCTGTACAAGGTCACCAGCCTCACTTTCCCCTCCAGAACCATCTGGGTCCAGTGGCCAGATAGAGATCAGGATGACTGGAAATGGCCTTGGATGTAGTGAGAGATCTTGGCCTTTTTAACTGTCCCCCATTAGATTATAAGCTCTTTGAGAGTAAGGACTGGCTTTTGCTTTTATTGTATTGTATTGTATTTATTGTATTATGCTTAGCACAGTGTCTGACAGGTAATAGAAATGTATAAATGTTTACTGACAGACCCTCTCTGTAAGCAGAACCAGCCAATTTCTAGTGAGTAGCTAGATGACACAGTGGATAAAGTGCTGGGCCTGTAGTGAGAGACCTGAGTTTAAATTTGACCTCAAAAACTTAGAACCTGTGTGACCCTGGGAAAGTCACTTAATCCTGTTTGCATCAGTTTCCTCAAGTGTAAAAGTGAGCTGGAGAAGAAAATCTTTGTCAAGAAAACACCAAAAGACTTAAATCAGACTGAAAATGATGAAAAATGACAACATTCTGCCTGTTCCAATCCTACATTGCCTTTTGCAATCATCTGTTTAGCAAGTCATATATTTGCTGACTAAAATGCTTTCTGGGCTCCTTTTATTTCCTTGTTGCAGCAAATAATTTACTTTGGTTTATTTGGATGAGATTATTGCCATGTGCCAATAAAATTCCTGTTGCTGATTTCACAAGTTTTCATTTTAAATTCTCATTTAAATAGCTTAGGGTTAAGTTGTTTCAGTTGCACACTGCATCATTTTCTTATTATTCTTTCTTTCTTTCTTTCTTTCTTTCTTTCTTTCTTTCTTTCTTTCTTTCTTTCTTTCTTTCTTTCTTTCTTTCTTTCTTTCTGTTAAAGAAATTGGGGTTAAGTGACATGCCCAGGGTCACACAGCTAGGAAGTGTTTGTCTGAGACCAGATTTGAACAAAGATCCTCCTGACTCTACGGCTCGTGCTCTAACCACTGTGCCACCTAGCTGCCCCTTCCTCTTCTTTTTTAAGTAGCTATATGGCACAGTACTGGCCTTAGAGTCAGATGGACCTGAATTTGAAATCTGCCTCAGACATTTATAGCTGTGTGACTCTGGACAAATCACTTAACCTTTCTCAGATTCATTTTTCTCATCTATAAAATGGAAATAATAATAAGAGCAGCAACCTCACTGTGTGATTGTAAGAACCAAATGAGATAGCACATGTAAAGTCCTTTGCAAACTTTAAAGCACTACATAAATGCTACCTTTATTAATTACCACACACAGCAGACATTTTTTTTTTTAATTTCCCTTGAAATCTGTCTTACTCACAACTTTTTCTTTGTTATTGATCTGGGATTTGCTTTCTCAAGTTTTTATCTTATATGCTATTTTGTTTTATTTATATGACAAATAAATAGATTATGTAGTAAAAAACAAGAAAAATATGTGGGAGTTATCTCTGAGTCAGGTTCCTTGTATAGTCAGTCAAATCATTGACTCATTGAAACTGAGATCACACTCATCAGACTCCAAACTGCATGGAACCAAAATTTAAGAAATATATCAAAACTTTAAAAAGCTTACTGGAAGCAGCTGCCCACATCTAGAAGTAAGTTCATATGCCCAGAGGGCTATCACTCCGTGCATACCCTTTGACCCAGCAGTGTCTCTCCTGGGCCTATATCCCAAAGAGATCTTAAAGGAGGGAAAGGGCCCCACATGTGCAAGAATGTTTGTGGCAACCCTTTTTGTAGTGGCTAGGAACTGGAAACTGAATGGATGCCCATCAATTGGAGAGTGGCTGAATAAATTATGGTATATGAATGTCATGGAATATTATTGTTCTGTAAGAAACAACCAGCCGGACGATTTCAGAGAGTCCTGGAGAGACTTGCATGAACTGATCCTGAGTGAAATGAGCAGAACGAGGAGATCATTATACACAGCAACAAGACTATATGATGATCAATTCTGATGGACATGGTTCGCTTCAACAGTGATGTGATTCAAACCAGTTCCTATTGTTCAGCGATGAAAATAGTTATATACATCCAGAGAGAGGCCTGTGGAATCTGAGTGTGGACCACAACACAGCATTTTCACCTTTTTTGTTGCTATTTGCATTTTGTTTTCTGTCTCATTTTTTCCCTTTTTGATCTGATTTTTCTTGTGCACCATGATAACTGTAGAAATATGTATTAAAAAATGTACATGTTTAACATATTGGATTACTTGCTGTCTAGGGGAGGGTGTGGAGGGAAGAGAAAGAAGGATTTTGCAGGGGTAAATGTTGAAAATTATCTATGTATATATTTTGAAAATAAACAGTTTTAATCAAAAAAGAAAAAAAAATAAGGGGAAAAAAAGATGACTTCAACCAGGAGAACATTGTGCATAGTAACAGCAAAACTGTGTAATGATCAGCTGATGGATTTGGCTCTTCTCAGCAATGCAGTGATTCAAGGCAATTCCAATAGACTTGGAATGAAAAATGCCATCTGCATCCAGAGAGAGAACTATGGAGACTGAATATGGCTCCAAGCATACTATTAATTTCACCTTTTTTTGTCACTTATTTGCTTTTTCTTATAGCTTTTTTCTCTTTTGGTCTGATTTTTCTTGCACAACACAACAAACATGAAAATGTGTTTAAAAGGATTGTACAAATTTAACCGGTATGAGATTGCTTGCTGTCTTAGGGATGGGGAAGGGAAGAGAAAGAAGGAGAAAAATTTGGAACACAAAGTCTTACAAAAATAAATGTTGAAAACTATATATGTTTTTGAAAAAATAAAACACTATTGAGAGAAAAAAAAGGACGTGAGTCCCTAATATCACTTTTCCTCAGTGAACCATTGAGACCTATTTTTAGTATGCCTCCATGTCCCTGTCTTCCTTGTCTTCAACAAGTCCAAAATCTGGAGTGCCTGAATTATTTATTTGGGCAGGGCTCCCAGTGCCCTTGGAGCCATAATGTGATGTGATGAACTTGTGAGAAAGCTCCATCTTTGCATTACCTCTTCCAGGTGACCCCAGCATCATTCTGTTGCCAGGAACTTCCAAGAAAATACATATATTTTACTAGAAGTACTGTGTGCTGCCCAAGTGGTTTCTCTAGAAAAAGAGATTACAGGAATTAAGAGTAGGTAATGAGGAAACCAAATTATCACTCTTTGTAGGTGACATTATGGTATACTTAGAGAACCCTAGAGACTCAACTAAAAAACTGCTAGAAACAATTCACAACTTTAGCAAAGTTGCAGGATACAAAATAAATCCACATAAATCAGCAGCATTTTTATATATTACCAACAAAGCTCAGCAGCAAGAAATATAAAAAGAAATTCCATTCAAAATAACTGTTGATAGTATAAAATATTTGGGAATCTATCTGCCAAGGGAAAGTCAGGAACTATAGGAACTAAACTATAAAACACTTTCCACACAAATAAAATCAGACCTAAACAATTGGAAAAACATCAAGTGCTCATGGGTAGGCCAAGTGAATATAATAAAAATGACAATACTACCCAAACTAATCTACTTATTTAATGCCATACTAATCAAACTCCCAAGAAATTATTCTACAGATCTAGAAAAAATAGTAGCAAAGTTCATTTGGAAGAACAAAACGTCAAGAATTTCAAGGGAATTAATGAAAAAAAAAAGACAGATGAAGGTGGCCTTCCTGTACCAGATCTAAAACTTTATTATAAAGCAGCAGTCATCAAAACCATTTGGTACTGGCTGAGAAATAGAATAGTCGATCAGTGACATAGGATAGGATCACAGGACAAACTAGGCAATAACTATAGCAATTTAGTGTTTGATAAACCCAAAGACCCCAGCTTCTGGGAGAAGTACTCACTATTTGACAAAAACTGCTGGGAAAATTGGAAACTAGTGTGGAAGAAATTAGGGCTTGACCCACACCTAACACCACATATCAAAATAAGATCTAAATGGGTTCATGATTTAAATATAAAGAGTGATATTATAAGCAAATTAGAGGAACATAGGATAGTTTCCCTCTCAAACCTGTGGAGAAGAAATAAATTTGTGTCCAAAGAAGAACTGGAACTTTGAACACCAGATAGATAATTTTGACTATATTAAGTTAAAAACTTAATGTTGTACAAACAAAACTAATGTAGACAAGATTAGGAGGGAAGCAATAAATTGGGAAATCATCTTTACATTTGAGGGTTCTGATAAAGGCCTCATTTCTAAAATATATAGAGAATTGACTCAAATTTATAAGAATTCAAGCTACTCTCCATCGATAAATGGTCAAAGGATATGAACACAATTTTCACATGATGAAATTATAAATATTTCTAGTCATATAAAAAGGTGCTCCAAATCACTATTTATCAGAGAAATGCAAATTAAGACAACTCTGAGGTACCATTACACACCTGTCAGATTGGCTAAAATGACAGGAAAAGATAATGATGAATGTTGGAGGGGATGTGGGAAGACTGGGACACTGATACATTGTTGGTGGAACTGTGAACGGATCCAACCATTCTGGAGTGCAATTTGGAACTTTGCTCAAAAAGTTATCAAACTGTGCATACCCTTTGACCCAGCAGCATTTCTATTGGGTCTATATCCCAAAGATATCTTAAAGGAAGGAAAGGGCCCCACATGTGTAAGAATGTTTGTGGCAGCCCTTTTTGTAGTGGCTAGAAACTGGAAACTGAATGGATGCTCATCAATTGGAGAGTGGCTGAATAAATTATGGTATATGAATGTTATGGAATATTATTGTTCTGTAAGAAACGACCAGCAGGATGATTTCAGAGAGGCCTGGAGAGACTTGCATGAACTGATGCTGAGTGAAATGAGCAGAACCAGGAGATCACTGTACACAGCAACAACAAGACTATACAATGATCAATTCTGAAGGACATGGTTCTCTTCAATAATGAGATATTTCAAACCAGTTCCAATTGTTCAGTGATGAAGAGAGCCATACACAACCAGGGAGAGGCTTGTGGGATCTAAATGTGGACCACAACATAGCATTTTCATGCTTTCTGTTAATGTTTGCTTGCATTTTTTTTCCTTCTCAGGTTTTTTTTTCCCCTTGTAGATCGATTTTTCTTGTGCAGCAAGATAACTATATAAATATGTATACATATATTCAATTTGTCATATATTTTACCATAATTACCAGGTATTAGACTGCCTGCCATCTAGGGGAGGAGGTGGGGGAAGGAGAGAAAAATTTGTAACAGAAAGCTTTGCAAGGGTCAATGTTGAAAAATTACCCATGCACATGTTTTGCAAATAAAAAGCTTTAATAAAAAAACACAATATTTTAAATTTATTTTTTATTTATTTCATTAAATATTTCCCAACTAGACACTAATGAACTATTGGTGGAGTTGTGAACTGGTCTAACCATTCTGGAGAATAATTTGGAACTATGCTCAATGGGTATATCTTTTGACCCAGCAATATCACAATCAGGTTTGTATTCCAAAGAGATTTTAAAAGGGGGGAAGAAAGGACCTATTTGTACAAAAAATATTTATTGTAGCTCTTTTTTGTGGTAGCAAAGAATTAGAAATTAAGAGGATCTCCATTAATCAGGGAATGGCTGAACAAGTTGCCATATATGATTGTAATGGAATATTATTGTGCCATAAGAAATGACAAGCAGTTGAACTTCCTTACAATATTGCTGTTGTACACAGCGTTCTTCTGGTTCTGGTCACTTCACGTTATATCAGTTCATATAAGTCTTTGCAGGTGTTTCTGAAACCATTCTTCTCATTATTTCTTATAGCATAAAAGTACTACATCATGATTGTATACCACATTTTGTTCAATCTTTTCCTGTTTGATGGGTATCCCCTCAATTTCTAATTCTTTGCCACCGTTGTGCAGTTTTCCTCACATATATAGAAATCTTCTTCAATAGTTCCAGATTTCCCATTGGATAGTTGATAATAAATCTTAATACTTTAAAGGACCCTTGATTTTTATGGTAGGGGCTTCTTCACTTCCTTTTTAAAGATAATTTTCTCTTTTCTTCCAAATCATATTTTTGGCCAAATGTCTCTTAAGAAATGCACAAAACACACACACACACACACAGAACATATGCACGAATACTGACAGTCTTATGTGCTAAGACCCCAAGTATTTAATATCTGTTGAAACAAATATAACAAGGGGCAACTAGGTCGCAGTGGATAGAGCACCAGCCCTGAAGTCAGGGGGACCTGAGTTCAAATCTGGCCTCAGACACTTAACATTCCCTAGCTGTGTGACCTGAGCAAGTCACTTAACCCCAATTGCCTCAGCTAGTGTCAAGGAACTGGAAACTGAATGGATACCCACCAATTGGAGAGTGGCTGAACAAATTATAGTACATGAATGTTATGAAATATTATTGTTCGGTAAGAAACGACCAGCAGGATGATTTCAGAGAGGCCTGGAGAGGCTTGCATGAACTGATGCTGAGTGAAGTGAGCAGAACCAGGAGATCATTATACACGGCAACAACAATACTATATGATGATCATTTCTGATGGATATGGCTCTCTTCAACAATGAAATGTTTCAAACTAATTCCAGTTATTCATTGATGAAGAAAGCCATATACACCCAGAGAGAGGCCTGAGGGATCTGAGTGTGGACCACAACATAGCATTTTCATGCTTTCTGTTGATGTTTGCTTACATTATGTTTTCCTTCTCAGTTTTTTTTTTCTGTACAGCAAGATAACTATATAAATATATATATATGTATATGCATATACATATATATATATACACACATATTCGGTTTGTCAAGTATTTTAACATAATTAACATATATTAGACTTCCTGCCATCTAGGGGAGAGGGTGGGCACTTGGAGGGAAAATCTGTAACAGAAAGCTTTGCAAGGGTCAGTGTTGAAAAATTACCCATGCATATGTTTTGCAGAGAAAGGAAATAAATAAATAAATAGGGATGAAAATTTAAAAAATAAAAATAAATAAACCAAGTGGTTTCTCTCCCTAATTCTGCTGTTTTGCATAGATTACTCTTTGGCTTGATGCTACTAAGCAGGTTTTTGGTTCTCTGTGTCACATGACAATTTCATGACAGTCCTGTTATTTTTATGCTTGTTTCTGTTCCCTACAGCATGTCAGGGTGGAAAAAAAATAAAAGCTAAATCTGCCTGCCTATGCTGATTTTACAAAAGGAAAATCAAAAAACAATATGAATAGTGATTATTTCCTGTGCTGTGTTTTTTGTTTATTTGTTAAGTATAGGTTATATATTATCTTTGTGAGTTATGTAGCTCAAATGAATTAAAATTATTTTGAATGAATTAATTCATTTAAATGAATTTAAAAAGAATTTTACAACTCTTAAGCCACTATATGTATTATTTATTACTTCATCTCTGTCCAGGTGGGTTTGTCTAAGTTTGATTCATAGGGAAATTTGGTAAATATCTTGGGAATCTGGCTCACTTCTCCACACAAATGCCACAAATATCACAAATAATGAATAGCAAATAAACCCATTTATCCACACAGATAAAAATAGAAATCAGGGACTATTCACATGTTAGAAGATACTATATGATGGAGTGAATAAACTCTATTTATTGTGAGTGAGATATCTCAGCTCAGCTAAATAAGAGATAGTGCCATCTCACCCAAAAGAAAATTCCCCAAAGACTTTAGGAAAGAAAGATGAAAATCAGAAGCATGCTGGGAAACCATCTTTATTCTATATGTCTATCTTCCAAAGTCTGGAATCCAAAGTCTGTCCTATTTTTCCCTTTTTTTTTTTGCTGAGGCAATTGGGGTCACACAGCTAGGGAATCCAAAGTCTGTCCTATTTTTCCCTTTTTTTTTGCTGAGGCAATTGGGGTCACACAGCTAGGAAGTATTACGTGTCTGAGGCTGGATTTGAACTCACGTCCTCCTGACTTGAGGGCCAGCACTCTATCCACTACACCACCTAGCTGTGACTGTTGTATTCTTCTTAACTTTTCTTCCCAAAGAGAGTCTGAAACTATATTTCCTTTTGAAGCAGGAAAAAAATCTCTTCTCTCAAACTCTTACGCCAGCTCATTCAAACAAACAAGAAACCAATAGTCATAATTCTATCCATCATTAAGGAGAATCTTATGCAAATACTCCAGGCTTCAATCTAGGATTACATAAAATTTTATAGATTTAAAGAGAGGCAAAGGCTTTTTGATGATCAATATATAGTACCAAAGCAATTTAGGCTTTGTTGTTGACAAATATTTCTAATAAAAGACAAGAATGAGAATTAAATGAAGAGAAAACAGTGATTTTGCCTACTTAGGTTTCTGTTCTTCTATTTGCCAACTGCACCCACCCAATTACTGAGGATCTCATCAACACCATTTGAGGTTTTCTTGGCAAAGATAGTCGAATGGTTTGCCATTTCCTTCTCCGGTTCATTTTTACATATAAGGAAACTGAGTCAAACTGGGTTAAGTGACTTACCTAGGGTCATACAGCTAGTGTCTGAGGTGGGATTTGAATTCATGAAGATAAGTCTTCTAGACTCCAGGCCCAGTATTCTATCTATTGCACCTCCTAGCAGCCTATATGAATAAGGTAGTTATCTGCAATTGAATGCTGGGATATCCAGCCTAGAGGTAGGATTGGAAAAGGAAAAGTCTCTCACAAGGGGGCTCTTTCCCTCTAAGTTTACCTTCCTTTTATTCTGTTTGGAGTGGCTTCTATATACTTATTTGTTTACATATTTCCCTAACTAAAATGTAAACTCCTTGAAGGCAGGAATTTTTTGTCCATCTTTGTAATCTTCAGAATTTAACTGCATCTGAAACCTCCAGACTGTTGGAAAACCTTATCTTAGCCTAGGGGTACTCTGCTAGTATTTTGTTAATCAAATAAGGTATCATTTAGTGAAAGTTGAATGTAGAGCTAAGGTGATTCCCACCTTAGAGCAAAATTGTTTGTCTCTGCCTCTAATTCCAAACCAATAGCTCTTCAAATAAAGTCTGCATTGTGACTTTATTCAAGAGCAGGTCTTTGTGTGACTACTATAGAATGTGTTAATCTTGTCTCTGAGTCTGCAGAGATACCAATTCACTTGAATGATCTTTTCTGGGTTAAAAGTAAAAAACTTTTTTTTCCCCCCAAAGGCCACACCCTAGGGCTTCCAGGAGAGATTTCCTCACAAGGTCCTCATTTTCATGCTAGTTACAAGAATTCCTAACAAGAGTTAAATGAAAAAGCAAACGCTTAGACTGAAGAAAGCTATAGCACAAATCTAAGGAAGAAATTTAGAAAAATAGCTTATTATAAAGAAATTTTTAGAACTGAACAGTTTCAAATTTGGATTTAAATTGGGCTTGAAATTGAAAAATTAATTGATTTATGTTGTGAACAGCAATTGATGGTGTTATATCTTCATAGCTATGAGATTAAAAATAATATTTACTCCATAATGATTTCTGAATATAATCCTTATTAGGATGCCAGAATTGGGAAATATGTGCATAGAATAGTTTATATATTAATTCAATTGGATTAATGGTATTAATTAGTAATAAGTTTTGTTTTACATTAGTATTTCACTCATGAAATTATTTTATGATTTCCTATATTTTATACTCTTCCTATTTTATTTCCTATTTTATATTCTCAGAAAATATTATGTGGAAGTGTATTAATCATGTATAACATTAGGAGGTTAGATAATCTTTTACCTGAAAATAATGATTGATTTGTGAATAAGAGTTATCATATGGTAGAAACGTGTCTGAAAAGCATAGTAGGAGGTCTTATTTTATACCTATCAAATTGACAAAGGAGAAAAAAATGACAAATATTGGAAGGATTGTGGAAAAGCAGGTTCATTCATGTATTGTTGGTAAAACTGAATTGATCCAACAATACTGGAAAGCAATTTGGAGCTATGCTCCCAAAGTTTATGCCTACCTTTGAACCAATGACACCATTACTAAGCCCAAACCCTGAAGAGATCACAAAAAGAGGAAAAGGACCCATATGTACAAAAGTATTTATGGAAGATCTTTTTGTAGTGTCAAAGAATTGAAAATTTAGCGGGTTCTATCCAATGGGGAATGACTGAACAAATCATAGTGAGAAATCCACGGTGAAAAATCACTGGACAGTCATGAGTAATTGAAATTTTAGAGAGCGTTTATTTGCCGGGCCCGGCGACTGAACCCCCAGACGAGCTAGAAGGATTCAGACCTGAGCCTGGTAGGCCACAAGTTTTTTAAGAGCACTGACCACTTCCCCCCCATAATTTTGCAGTTAAACATTGATTTCTTACTAATATAATGAAGAAGTAACAGGATTTGAGGTATACATTGTAAAATACTGATACATCATCTGGGTCAATACACCTGGATCAGAGCAAACTACCTACTTCTCTTATTAAGTTTGGGCAAACATACTGTGTGTGGATTAAACCCATTTCCCTCATTGTGTGAGGTAAACAATCCTTGGACCCTGTTTGAGTAAATACTATCTGGAAATTCCTAGGCTCCTTGTGAGGTAAACATTCCTGGGACCCTTACTGAGCAAATACCATTAAGGAATTCCTAGGCTCCTTGACCTAAAGAGGGGAAGGGTTGGATCTGTCCATTTCAATAGTATATCAATATAATGGCATATTATGATTAAAAAAAGGGGGGGGAAGGAAATAAATATATAATGCCTACTATGTGTTGGGAACTCTGCTAAAAAGTGTTTTTTTTTAAAATATAATAGCTTTTTATTTTTCAAAATACATGTAAAGATAGTTTTCAACATTCAACTTTGCAAAACCTTCTGTTCCATGTTTTTCTTCCTCCCTCCCTCCCCTTTCCTCTCCTAGATAGCAAGTAATCCAATATAGGTTAAATGTATAATTCTTCTAAACATATTTCCACATTTATCATGCTGCACAAGAAAAATCAGATCAAAAAGGAAAAAAAATGAGAGAGAGAAAAAAGCAAAGAATAACAACAAAAAAGATAAAAATATTATGTTGTGATCCACATTCTGTCTTTATAGTTTTTCTCTCTGGTGCAGATGGCTCTTTCTATCATAAGTGTATTGGAAGTGGCCTGAATCACCTCATTGTTGAAAAGAGCCAAGACCATCAACTGTTCACTTTGTCATTTCTTATGTTTAGTCATTCTCCAACAGATGAGCACCCTTACAATTTCCATTTTGAATCTACTATGGAGAACTAGCAGGTAATAGCTAGTATTGCACAATTTAGAAACTTTTTGAAATTGCTTTCTAGCATGTCTAGACAAATTCACAATTCTGCTGACAGTACACAGGTGTGTCTGTTTTCCTGCAACCTTTCCAACATGTCTTTTTCCTCTCATCTTTGCAAATTTAATGGTTGTGAGGTGGAACTTTAGAGATGCTTTGATCTGCATTCTCTAATTATTAATAATTTGGAGTATTTTGTTGAAAACTTGGATTTCCTACTTTGAAAATTATCTTCCATCTTTTGATGACCTATTAGGGAATGGCTATTAATTCAAGATGATTTTTTGGAAAGAGACATCTTCATTTAGATGCTGTATATCCCAGAAAGTTCTGGGTTGTTTTTAAAAAGTAGTTGCAAGAAATTAGGTATTGATCCACACCTAACACTGTATACCAAAATAAGATTAAAATGGATTCATGATTTAGATATAGAGTGATATTATAAACAAATCACAAGAACAAAGGATAGTTTACCTCTCAGATCTGTTGAGAAGGAAGGAATTTGTGGCCAAAGAAGAACCGGAGTACATTATGGAATGCAAAACATAATTTTGATTACATTAAGTTTAAAAGTTTTTGTATAAACAAAACGCAAAAACCATAGAAGGGAAGCAATAAATTGGGAAAAAATTTTTACATTCAAGGGTTCTAGTAAAGACCTCATTTCTAAAATATATAGAGAATTAACTCAAAAATTTATAAGAATTCAAGCCATTCTTCAATTGAAAAAATGGTCAAAGGATAAAAGGTCAAAAAGACAATTTTCAGATGAAGAAATTAAAACCATTTCATATGCAGAGTCATATGCAAAGGTGCTCTAAATCACTATTGATCAGAGAAATGCAAATTAAGACAACTGAGGTACTACTACACACCTGTCAGATTGGCTAAAATGACAGGAAAAGATAATGATGAATATTAAAGGAGATGTGGGAAAAATGGGACACTAATACATTGTTGGTGGAACTGTAAACTGATCCAATCATTCTGGAAAGCAATTTGGAACTATGCCCAAAAAGCTATCAAAATGTATACCTCTTTGATTTCTGCTGGGCTTGTATCCCAAAGAGAATTAAAAGAAGGAAAGGGCCCCACATGTGCAAGAATGTTTGTGGCAGCCCTTTTTGTAGTGGCTAGAAACTGGAAGCTGAATGGATGCCCATCAATTGAAGAATGGCTGAATAAACTATGGTATATGAATGTTATGGAATGTTATTGTTCTGTAAGAAACGACCAGCAAGACAATTTCAGAGAGGCCTGGAGAGACTTACATGAACTGATGCTTAGTGATGTGAGCAGAACTAAGGGATCATTTTACACAGTGACAGAAAGATTATATGATGATCAATTCTGATGGACATGGCTCTTTTCAACAGTGAGATGATTGTTCCAATGATCTTGTGATGAAGAGAGCTACCTCCAGCCATAGAGAGGATTGTGGAAACTGAGTATGGTTCACAATATAACATTCTCACTCTTTGTTGTTGTTGTTGTTTGCTTGCATTTTGTTTTCTTTCTCATTTTTTCCTTTTTGATCTGATTTTTCTTGTGCAGTACAATAATTGTACTGCATATATTGGATTTAACATATATTTTTATTGAAGTTTTTTATTTTCAAAACATATGCGTGGATAATTTTTTATCACTGACCCTTGAAAAACCTTGTGTTTCAATTTTTACCCCCTTCTTCCCACCCCCCCATATGGCATATAATCCAATATATAACATATATATTTTTAACATGTTTAACATATATTAGCTCACTTGCCATCTAAGGGAGGGAGAAAGGGGAAGGGAGGGGGAAATTTGGAAATCAAGGTTTTGCAAGGATCAATGTTGAAAAATTATCCATGCATATGTTTTGAAATAAAAATCTTAAATGAAAAAAAAAGAATAGTTCCCAAAGGAGCTGTAAAATGTAATCAACTATATGAAAGACTACCAATCATGAATAAAAGAAATTAAAAGAAAAAAAAAACACAAAAAGTAGTTGTATAGCATTATAGCCATATCAATATGCTCCTGAATTTACTATGTAATGGCTCCAAATTCTGCCATAATCTCACATTTGGTCATCCCCTTCACATTCCAATGACTCTGCACTCCTGTAGATCATCATTCAAACCCCATTTCT
This sequence comes from Myrmecobius fasciatus, assembly GCA_023553655.1. Classification (NCBI taxonomy): domain Eukaryota; kingdom Metazoa; phylum Chordata; class Mammalia; order Dasyuromorphia; family Myrmecobiidae; genus Myrmecobius; species Myrmecobius fasciatus. The sequence goes on from JAJPUD010000412.1 coordinate 288,496, forward strand.
ACCCTCTAACATCTGATTCCTCATCCCCCTCCCCCTCAAAATTCTAACCCCCAATTTCATTTTCATTCCTTCCATTGGGCCCTCTGGAATGCCTCTTCCATAGACAATAAGCTTTCCATCATCGTAAATCTATTCCTCTCTAACTCCTTCCATCCACTAGATCTTTCTGCAACCTGACCTCCCCAATGATAGTACCTGTGGCCACCCTTTCCAAAACTGGCTGCCCCTTCACTCATTCTCCTCAGCTCATTGATCAGAATACTCCTTGGGGGGGGGGGG